>VZTO01013904.1:0-57761 GCA_013400615.1 Syrrhaptes paradoxus
ATTCTATGATTCTATGAAACAATTTCAGGCCTTTTTTTATTTGGAAGCAAAGGAAAACATATAGACATTTTGAAATGCTCACTACTACAGTGAGTGAATATATTTTATCTCATAGTTATTAAAATAAACTCCCTTTATAGGCCAATGAGTCATGAAGATAAATTAGAGAGAAAGGGAAAGACTTTATGTCTGTCTTCACACTGGCTGTTGTACTAGGGCACATAACTGAAGACAAAGGCTAGTGAGCTCGAGAGATAAAAAATGAGTTACTAGCATAATCTTTTTAGTCATGCATATTAACCTGAATTGCCTCAATTTGTTTTGTTAGCATGAGTCATATATCTGAAACTATGTTGCTTTCTCGTCTTATGTTAAGAAAACCAAACCCCACACACATGGAGAATGTACATTTTCAAAGGTGACAATAGTATTTTGTGATTTTCTAGTTACAGTCCCAGAAGATTTTTATCAAGAAGCTGTCTGGAATCTGTTGGTGCCACCACAGTGGAAGTTGACTAGCTATGAAATTACAAAGGTATCTAAAAATTGTTGCTTTCTTTCAGAAAAGCTCTACATAGAGGAAGGCTGAAAAAAATGGGCTTATTGCACTTTACCTACTTCTTCCTGAAGCACTGTGTATGTGTCTTTTAATGCCAGAAAGCAAACCCTCCTCATTCTGCCTATGGCCATACCAACCAACCACTTCTTTGTGCAAGAGCTGCACCATCATATCTGACTTCTTCTGGTACACAGAGATTTGGGCTTTATTTCACCCACTGATGAAGCCTGCCAAATGCCCATTAATGTGATGCTCAAATCTTCAAATTTTAAAATACTTGACAATTCTGAGACTTACACAAAGAGAAGAATTTGGTACTGTTAAAGGATCAATAACAATTTTAGTCAGACTGCACAATCATTCATGGAAGTTACTTCAAAAAATTTTAATGAGATAATTCAGTTTCCTTCCCATACTACCTTCTGAATTTTGGTACCCTACATGCCCAAGTATATTGCATTGTAAAAGGAAATAAAGAGTTGTAATATTTTACAAAAATAATTTTTTTAAGGTGTCCTAACACAGAAAGAAAGCATATACCTAGCTCTTTGGTGGTTAAAAATACTTAAAACTCTACTTCACATTTTTGTGAAGCCTAAATATCTTTTGGTGGCTTGGGGCAGTGAGACTTTATCCAGTGAGTATGCAACAGGTTTCCCTGAGGGAAGAGAAAACTTTGTTGTGTGGGGCTGAGGGCATCTTAAGGTGCTTTTTCATTGATTAGAGTTCAGCATGGAGCCTGAAATAGAGCTAGCCAGGAAATCACTGTAGTCATTGAAAACATGCTAGTGAAAATGAACAGTGATAAATAAACATGCCACAGCCATCTTTGTGTACAAAAACATTTTTCATACCCCTAAAGAGTCTTTTACAATATCAGACTGGTGATTGTTTTCTGTTGGTTTGGAACACACACCTAATTAAAAAACGTGGACTTAAAAAGCTAAGAATATACATCCTAGTCAATAAGAATGCCCATTCATAGTCTACAATACCATTCACAGCTTACCAATTTGATTCTTACCAACTTCTACCAACCTGTCACACAATCTCTTCATGAATCCCATTCCAGTTCGTCTAAATAACTACTTATTCAATGGACTAGAGACAGGCAGAGAGATTGTATGAACATCCCCTAGGATGGATCTGCTGGATCTGCTTTGGGCAGGAGGCTGGACTACCCTTTGTGGCTATTTGGGAATATGCATTTTCTCTCTTTCTACTTGGAGAGACTTTGATCTGGGCTTGTTTGTATTTTGGTTGTTTCAGAGGAATGTGCTCTAAAACCTGAAATATTTTATAGAACAATATTTCCTTTTTTTTTTTTCTTTCTAGTTACGGTGTACAATATTCTGTATCTACATGTGCTACATTGCCTTTTATCATTTCCCTTACTGATAAAGTCCTTGGAAAAAAAAATCAACAACTCTGTAAACATCATTAGCACTGTAAATTAATTGACGATGCCAAATTTAGCAGAAGGCAGTCTAAGATTCTGTTCCAAAACAGAAAACTGTCTTTAGATAATACGTTGTCACCTATAGCTGAGGCTTGAAGTTAGTCTGTACTGTGCATGCTGCTACCCAGCAAACGGACTCCCAGCAGAACTACTGAGTCTGATGGTTGGAAGAGTTTGGGTTATTTTTTGCAATTTTTCATAGTTGATTTTGATGTAATGCAGAATACTAACCATATAGTTACCAGAATTAAAATGTTTGTGAACGTAAATTTATGTCAATCAAGCTTTGCAAAAGGCTCTGATACTCTCTGGAAAGCTCGTTTTTGTGCCTGCAGAATACAGTGCTAATCAACACAGATGACAAGTTAATAGCAGAAATTTCAGCTGGTGGTAAACAGTTAAGATGACATGTTCTAGGATATTTCAGATAATCTCTGTTGGTATCATTAAGATACAAGAATGAGGTGACTTTAGAGGTGGGTAAGTGGTGGTAATTACGATCTTAATAATGACAATCTGTCTTCTAGTGATAATGCATTCTTGCCCTGCAGCATTTAGGTTCCCTCTATTTACCTGTCAAAAGACACCCATGAAACAAATAAAAAAAACAAAAAATCATATTGTATACATGGATGTACAATAGATAATGGTTCTTATTTTGACAAAAACATTTTCTTTTAATGCCATGGATTTTCCCTTTGTTTGTGTTCCAACTTTCGGATGCATTGGCAAAATAAAGTAACAGTGAAATCAGGAAGGAATGCAAACCATCTGTGCCTTCCACAATTATGACTGATTTTGCTTGCCATTTGAGGTACTGAGCAGATGCAAAATAACACGTGACTGATGACATCACCTGAGAAGTTTGTCTTCCTCATGCCAGTAGCTGGCAAAATTGAAAACAAAACACACCTAGTACAATAAAGTACTTGATGATGATACTTACTTATGGATTTTTTTCTTTTCATGTTCTTTGATCAAGAAATTGAGGCATTTTGGACCATTCTTGGGGCTACATGACAATTTTAATTGGTGCTGACACAGCTGTGATCTCAAGTGAAAGACTTGCTTTGGATGTTCCACTGTTTTTCTCAGCAACTTTCAGGTTTTTTTCCTGATAAATTAGAAAGTCTATACCAGTCCTGCAACTTTCTATACCTTCACAGTAATGATCATGTACATTCTGCAAGCTCAGCAAATTATTACTACAACTCATTTACTGAAGCAGACATAATCAACCAGGCATATTCGTAGGAAATGGTTTCAGCAACAGCAGCTGTCTATGCTTAACCTTCAGAGTTGCTCTCTGTATTTTTTGTCGTGTATAAGGAATAGGGTGCATTGGCAGGCATTTCTTTATTATTCAATTCTCTGTTCTGATCAGCAATTAACTTCTTTCCAAATAAAATTTTGCCTGTTTGGAATAAAATTTCCTTTACTGTAAAGTTTGCAATCCTTTTATTTTCTGCTGATTTTTTGAGCACATTACAAATTTCTCTTTGAAAAATGTCGTTATAACATTTCGGAAAGGAGGATCACTCTTGACATGACCCATCACCTGCTTCCTTCCCTGGTTATTGCATTTTCAGAAAGTCCTCAGCAAACCCTCATGGGCCCAGCTGTGAGGCTGACAAGATCTCCTTGATCATCTCCCACTGGGTTCATCCTGTTGTTCTCAAGCAAGGCTTTAGCATCTGCTCGAGAAGCTTTTTCTCCTGAAAACATCTATTTTTTTTCCAAATCTTAGATGTCTGCAGATCTATATGAGTTGAGGCAGAACTATTCTGAAGTCTCTTATTTGTAGCACAAAGATGCTAAGAGCTTAGCAGTTACACGGTTCTGACAGCCATTGCTACCCTTGGAGGCTGCTGATGCCCAAGGTAATTCTTGGTAGTCCCTTAGATATTTTTTCAGTCTTTAATCCAAAGGTTGAGGCAGCCACAATGTGTACAATTCACACTTTGAAGTCATCTCTCACTGTTAGAATTGCTCCAGGTAAAATCACTTCAATCTCCATTGCACTCTCAAAAGCCTGTTGCAGCTCCTTTTTGTCACCAGAGAATTTTTGGCAAGCTTATCCATCAGCAAGTTCTCTAGATACACACAAGTTTCCTGTTGTTATCACAGAGGATGTTTTTGTTGTTCTCCTCCAAACTTGGCTTCCGGATTATGAGGGAGGTGCTACTTTGGTGAAGCTTCTTATTCATCAGCTTCCCTGTGACCTGCTCGCTGGGGCCAGCAGAGCTGTGAGAGTGGCTATCCTTATCACCCTCAAGAAGCAAAGACTTTTTCCCCCCTATAAGCACAAGCAAACTGCAAGTGCATTGCATTTTCTGTTTCAGAATACATATTACTCTCACAGTCTTGGACTATCCCCTTTTTCCTCACTTTACTCTGGAATGCAAGCAGCAGCAACCTGAGTGAAAATGAGCTTCTGTGTCAGCAGACAATCTCTCAGAGCAGTAGGGTTCTTGTTCTTGTTTGCTCTAGCACCTCGCACATATGTGTCTTCAGCTAGCACAATGCACTTAATTAGCCTTGCACGTCCACTTTACTTCTTAAAGTACCTGTTTTTGTTTTGGAAGAAGATCCGTTGTTCTGTCTCTTTTATTGTTAATCCCCGTGGAGCTTGATGATTTCATACATGTTTCTGCCTTCAGTCACTGCTGTCATATAATAATAGATTGGTTTGGGTTGGAAGGGACCTTTAAAGGTCATCTAGTCCACCCCCCCTGCAATGAGCAGGGACGTCTTCAACTTGGTGAGGTCGCTCACAGCCCCGTCCAACCTGGCTTTGTATGTTTCCAGGGGCAGGACATCTACTACCTCTCTGGGCAACACGTTCCACTGTTTTACCACCCTCACTGTAAAAAATTTCTTCCTTGTATCTAGTCTGAATCTATCCTCCTTTAGTTCTAAACCATTATCCCCTGTCCCACCACTACAGGCCCTGCTAAATAGTATGTCCCCATCTTTCTTCTAAGCCCCCTTTGAGTATGGAAAGGCTGCAAAAAGGTTTTCCCAGAGCCTTCTCTTCTCTGGGCTGAACGACCACAACTCTCTCAGCTTTTCCTCATAGGAGAGGTGCTCCAGCCCTCTGACTGTTTTTGTGATCCTCCTCTGGACCTGCTTCGATAGGTCCAGGTTTTGTTCATTTGGCACAATTAGCACAACCCCCAAAGTCCTAATTTTTCCCACTGTAAAAAAGCCAAGGCATTTCTGAGGACACGAACTGTCTAGTATTGCACTCTCATTCAGTTCTTTGGTCATACCCAGGTGTGGAATATGATTGTAGAACTGAGGAGCTCTCTGAACTTGTATCAATATTGAACTTGAAGTGGCATTAGGATTTTCTGTAATGGTGTGAATTGTAAAGGTCTTTTGTGCTTACTTGGAAGCGGGTGGACAGGTGCTCTATTTTTTCTACTTATCTTCACAGAGATGACATTTACACTTTGGCAATAAAAAACATACGAGCTGTAAAATGCACAAAAAAAATCACAACCATCGGGTATTTCAGAGCCGTAATAGTAGAAGTACAAACAAAATTGGTATTTTGGCAGCCAATTATTGTTTCAAAGCATTGCCTTTGGGAAGCTACTTTCACGCAAAGGTTAACCCTTCATTCCCTGGCTCATGGATGGAGTGCTACTGGATTCTAGTACAAGGTGAGGCTCATATACTGCTGTAACTGGTAATTGTGACACGGATCTCCTCTCCCACACTCACTGCTGGCATACTTTCTAAATCTTAGTAAATAAAAAGGGGCTTAGTGAGTGCAGGCTCCTGGACCTGTTGCATCCTGCAGCAGGCATGCTGCCACCTGTCTGCCTCCAGCCCTTCTGGTCCACCCGGGATGGGCTGGTGTGAAACCGAACGGGTACCGAGCCGGGCTCAGGCAAAACGCAGACCCGGGGGCAACGTTAGGCGGCACTTTTCCCCTCGAGGACCGCACTGCCCTCTCACTCCGCCGGAGCTTCGCACCGCCACGTCGGGTCTCGTCAAGCCCGGGTGGAGGGTGAGCACCAGAAGGGCGTGGTTAAGGAGAGACCCCGCCTCTAAGCAGCGCCCATTGGTGGAAGCTGCAGGGTTCCTCACAGAGGCGGGGCCGGGGCGGGCGGGACGGCGCGGTGCTGTCCGCGCGCCAGAGGGTGGCCGGAGGCGCAGCTGCCGCCGCGGGAGGGAGCGAGCGGGGGGGCACGGGGGCAACGACATGGCCGAGAAATACGACGTGGTCGTGGTCGGGGGCGGCATCTCAGGTGGGTCCGGGGGGCGGCGCGGCCACCGTGTGTCTAGCGGGGCGGCCTCCCCTGGCGCATGGCCCCGGCAGCTGTCCCAGAGTCCGTCCTGCGGCGGTGACAGTGGGGACACCGGGGCTAGGGGCTGCGGAGCACCCGTCCGGGCCTGGGAGCGGTGGGGCTGGGGGCGACTCGTCCCCACGGCTGGCCTTAAGGCTTGGGCGGTGGTTAACGGGGGTGTCAGGTCTCCAGGGGCTTCAGATACACTTGGGGGAAAAGAAGGGGAAAAATATCCAGGTCGGTATTTAAGGACGTATTTGCTGGTTCTTGCGCTGGTTTGTGCTTCTGCTCATCAAAAGAGAGTCTGTAGGAAAAGTGACTTTATGATGGCCACAGGTGCAGGAGAGTGCAGGGATACAGGCTGGGAATTGTGCATCTTGAGAAAGATTGTATTTTGAAGTTGTGTTTTTTTCAGGCAGCTCTGGCAGTGATGGCAAGCGTATTCTTTTGATAAAAGCTGCAGAAAGACATCTGGGAATATCTGTAAAAACAGGTTGAGTTTTGTTACTATGAGAAGAGCTGTACTCTCTAGACAGCTGTACTCTCTAGTTCTCCCGATGCAGTGGACTTGGAAAAGTACTTCCCAAAATACAATTCGGATTCAGATCTACTTTAACATCATCGAGTGCGTTGTGGCTCGTGATCCTCATGCTTAAATAGAAAAAAAAAAAAAAAGAAGTAATTAGTCTTATGGCACCTGATGGTACCTGAGCTGCGAATGTTGCTGCACTGGAGAAAAGTCTGTTTCATTTGTCTATCAGATAAATACTGTGTTGGCACGTTTGGCCAGCTTTCAGTTTTCAGGGAGTCTTTACTCCACTAGTGATTCAGAAAAGGTGAGGTATGTGACTGAGTGACTTCAGTGATACTACAGCCACTATTGCTATTGGTAAAATTAATCTTTATTAGAATTGGGAAGAAGTCAGAGGCTTTCTTTTCTTCAGTGTGTAGTGAATTAATGCATAGAACAGCAATTTGTTTACTTAATTTTTTTGTTTGCTGAAACAACAGTGATTGTTTAAATAATTATTTTTGACAATGTAATTATGTAAATAATTTGTAGTATCACTAACAGAAAGAAAGAATTTGTACCTAGTTTTGTGTGCTTTTTAGTTTTACCAGCTGTCTGGGTATTTGCCTGCTAACATGAGTCATTTATCTTCATCCTTAAGGTTCTTGTAATGTATAGAGTGCTGTTAGGGATTTGCCACCTGTACTATGTGCAGGTGATGGTGACATGATCTTAATATAGTTTTTAGGGCTCAGAGGAGCTCTTTTTCCCTTGTGAGTAAGTACCTTGCTTCTCCAGCTTTCCAGCCTGTAGCAGTGTTTTAGAAAATGCGTCAAGCATGTCTAAGTGGTATCTTGCCTCACTAGTACAAGAATCAGTAAGTTACTTCAGAACACTTATGCCATGGACTAAAGGCTGATGTGGAGTCTGAAATGGATCCAAGCAGGAAATTTCAAGGCATTACAGTCCCTGAAAACTTGTCAGTGGCATTAGGAAGACAAACATGTCAGAGCACACTTGGGGTACAGGAATGTTTTTCTTGCCAGTGGAAACCCTTTTGCCACACCAGTGGCATAGAAATTGGTGTTTGCCTGTTACAAAGCAGAACAGGCATCATTTTAAGAAAGCAGCCTTAGAAAAATGGACAATAAATGCTTTATTTCATAATTAATCCATCTTTGTAATTCCTGTCAGCTCTTGATTTGTTTTGCTTTTCACACAGCTTCTTTGTCACTGGCCTTCCTGTACCAATATACCTACAACTCATTTCTGTATGAGGTTAGATAGTGCTGCTGTCTGGTCTCAAAAAATAATCTGTGTCTAGAATTTTGTTTCTGGTGAGACAAATAGTAAAACATGCTGCCGTATGGACAGTTTCTCCCTCTATATCTCACTAACACCAGTCTTGATTTGCTGCTGCTTCTTTCTCTGAAGATATGTTTACAGTTGCCTCATCTGATAGGATTTCTGTCTCCACTCCTTCTACTGTATTTTAAGTACTCATTACCTGACACTTGCAAGAAAGGATAGGAAACTGTGGGATAAACTGGTTATTTACTAGAAATACATGAAATGTATATCAGGTATAAGCAAGCTGCTTGTTATATTAAGTGTGAGCTTCATAGCAGTGAGATTGTGGGGTTTTTAAAATATTTGTACAATATTTGCAAAATGAAATCTAATCCTGGCTGACACCTGTGGAGAAATCTGTTCCTCAAAGTGAACCGTGTTCTTGAGAGGCAGTTTCTGTGCAACCTAAACACACTCTTCTTGTCCATGCTCCTGGCCTCTGTATGCACACGTCTGTATGTGGCCATTCACAGGGGCACAGAATCCACTCTGCCTGTAGGAAGCCGCAATCTAGGGATGGAGGGAGTTTCTGCAGAGAGTGCTTCACAGTGGCAAAGCTCTTGGAAGGCAAACTCAGCTCTGGTGGCCTCTGCCCCTGAGATTTGTCTGCTGTACCCTGTGACATCACATTTGAAATGTCCAGATTGCATCAGGAAGTACATTTGGACCCCCACAGAGAAAGAGCTGCAGAGCTTGGGCTAGATTCCTCTTTTTACATGGCTGTGTGTGTTAGAAATGTGGATGGTGGCCAGGAACGGCCCCGGGCACATGTTTGTGTCATTCATAATGGATAGTGTCCCCCATAATACAGTTAATAATAATAATAATGACATTTTCTACTCGAACATATTAAATAAACTGATGCCTGAAGTTAAAGGCTTTCCCCATACCAACGGGGAGTTCTTATATGCCTTGAATATTACTCCCATTTTCTACTTTTAGGTGTTTTCTACTGAACTGAAGAGGATGTTCTGGTTTGGATTGAGTTTGACCTTTTTCTTGTGCGTTTTGGATAAGCTATATAATTCTCTCATTTGTTAAACACAACAAGCTGACAGCACATGGCTTGCCATGGGTGCATGTCTAATTAGTCATCAGGATTGTAACCCTGACATCCCATCAGACAGTCCTCTGATGCTTGGGCTAAGGGGCTGCACTGTCTGGGGATTAGGAGACTGTCATCCTCTGGGTGGACTAACTACTGTATTGACAGCTTCCAGAAGTTGTCCTTTTTATGCAGCAAGTCACACTTCCCCTGACAGATCGTCCCCATCCCAGGTGCATTATCTGCTCCCCAAGCTGAGGCCATAATTACAGGGAAATCCAGATTTTGGCTCCATAGTCCCAGGATGGAGCATACCCACTTGCTCTGAGATGCAAGAGGGGTTGTAAGGAGGTCCAGGGTGCTCAGTCACTCCTTGGGAACTGCTCATTAACCACTGGACAGCATAAAGTGCTTGGAGAGTTTTGACAGAAACCTCAGATGTTTCAGCTTTTGAGATCTAGAAAATGGCTGCTGCCTACATGTGACCTGTTGTTCTTCAAAACTTCTTAACAGAGCATATTGGGGCATATTTTCAAATTAATAACAAAATGCACTATATTGACTCAAAGGCTATCTCCTTGACAAATTTCAAGTTGCTGCTAGAACTTCTGAAATAGGACAGGGAAAAAAAAAAAAAAGCCATCAGATTTCAAAATGAAAGAAGAATGTTTGTTTCTTTTTTGTTAGGAATAGCCAGCCAATTTTGACCAAGATTTTCCAGGAAAAAAAAAAGAACCAGCCTGAAAACCACACCCTGAAAATTTAAGCTTAAGTAGTTCAAAATGTGGCAAAAAAAAGAATGTAAGCAAAACATTTCAACTTTTTCGGACACAAGTTTGGGGTACATTCGTATACCAGCCTCACCTTACACGTGAATTTTGGACAATGGAAGCCCAGTTTATCAAAAGAAGGCATGGAGAATATAGAGTGTTTGTCCACATGATGCAAACCAGAGACATGTCGTGTATGGAGAACTATGTCCAGAAGCAGGCACATCCAGCAGATAACTTTTGGAAAACATTGCAGCACATCACGTTACAAGCACAAAGCACATGGGAAACACAGCCATAATTGAAACTTGCACTGAATATTATCATGCTTTGACATGGATACGTCTTATTTCCAAATAAATACACATTTGTTCTTAGCTTGAAACAAGGAGATCTCATGGCTTAACAAAACAGATGCTTAGATTTGACAGCCACATGCAGGAAACAGCACTGCTTTCTGTTGCACTTATGGAGGGGTCCAAGGGCCAAAAACTGTAAGAGGAGCTGGGTTGTAAAAATAGTAGTAATTAGTCTTGATATTGAAATAAAACATATGATATACTATTAAGGCTTTTTCTTTTTTTTCCTCTCCATGGAAGAGTGTTATGCATTGGCATCTCCTGCTCCATGGTGTGTGATCGACAGCCTTATCACTTGAGCTACCTACGCGTTGGCTGTGGTCTCTGGGTGAAATACTGAATAATGAGGAAACACAGATTTTCCTTGCTTGCTGTAATGGCAACACAACTTATGTTGTATACTGCTCTATTTGTTTTGACAGTATGCCAAGCTGCTGGTGGGTGGTATTGTTGGATAAACTGTCAAATACATAGTTGCTGGTAGAAGATATAATCAGTCTCACCTGTGTAAATCTGGAGTAGTTTTCAGTGGATTTTTTTTTCCTACTGTTACTTCCAAATTTACCCAGGATTTGATCTGTAAGAATGCAAGAGCGGGTTCCTAAAATGTATCCTGTATTAATCTCTACATCTGCCCTGTACTGCGGTCCAGCAACCCAGTTCCTTCGCACTTTCTTCCTGGATCCAACAGGAAAGCTGATAATAGATTATTATATTGTCACTTGGTACCAGAAATTCCTGTAAGCCATTTTTTTGGGATGAAGAAATAAATAGCCATGTTTCACTGGGCTCTCAGTTCCTCATGTACTGCTAGCAAGCTCAAGGCCATTACGAGAATAATTTACAGCAGGAACAAAACAATCACACCCCCGTATAAAGTGTAATGGATGTTATGTGCAATGCTCACAAATAAGCAGAAATACAGGTTTCTATTTGCTGCCTTCTTCATAATGTGTTTTAATGTTTTGCTACTAAAGATGCAAAACCTTGTGATATGAGGCATGGGTTTTGGTTAAGACACTCTTTTGTGTTATGCTCAGCGTTAGATGTTTAGTTTTGGCCAAAATATGGTTGTGATATGTTCATTATATAACCAGATACAGAAATGTTATTATTTTCTTCATCTTCCATCCTATTCTTTGTGTGGTTTTCTGTGGTAAATGCATCATTTATAAACACTGTCTAACCCAGGGGGTAACCTGAACAGTCACAGCTAGCTCTGCTCCTGAATGAAGAATGTGTCAGGTTTGTTTCTGTCAAAAACAAAATGTACACCAGCATGATTCATAGGTTAGTGAATTCAGTGCTCCTAAGAGAGCACTGTAAACCTACGGTTTGTTCTTGAGGAGCAGATTTTGCACCATATTTCAGATTTAGGTGAAAGGTGTTGAAAGGTAGGAAAGAGTATTCCTGTTAGATAGGTAGGTCTGAAGTCTTAAGAGTATTACGTACTCCAGTAAGCAAAAGAAGTAGCCAAGTAGGTAGGACAGATCTCTAAGCATCCTAGCATAACAAAACCGGGCCTGGGACAGGGATTGTGTCTTTCCTGGGAATACCAATGCTGATGTTCTTGATATCTGTGGCAATGACATTGATCATAGTTTACAGCAACATTTTTTCACATACTTATTTAGTTGAAGATCCCTGTTTAGCTAACAGGAATTGATTCTGCATCCTGACCAAAACAATTATCAGTAGTTAGAAAATGTGCATAATTACCTTAGATGTTTCCGTTAACTAGATGGTGCCAAACCCTCGTCATCTTAACTGGTGCTACTCATTTTAGCATGTAAAAAGGAGGGTGCTGTATTTCTCACCCCATGCTTATAATAGTTAACTTTTTTCTGCCGTTGTTTTGGGGGGAAGGCATTATTCTGGGGGAGAGATGTTTCCTGCCATGGGCTTTGGACTTGAAAACCCCAGAGGGTGTGTACAGAGGAGTGGATTCATCCTCAGGATACATTCCCTCATCCTGCCCACCATGTTCTTGTTAACACTGTCCATGAGAAACTGTTTTTGTGCCCTTCAGAATAAAGCTTGCATCTGTTGAAAGTGTTGAGGCAGTAGCGCCATTGAAACCAGTTAGAGTGTCTTGGTCTCAGTTGGACAATGTACTCTGTAATAGGAAAGATTTATTCTCTTTTGGTTGAAATCTTTTCTGAATCAACTGGATTATTTTTGCTAGAGGATAAAAAAATAATTGATTAAAAGGAAATGAAAAACATTTACCTGAAAATGACAAAATAAATAAACACAACCTCATCCCCAGTGTCAAGTATTCTGCAACAAGAATAGTGAAAGAACATATGGAAAGATAAAATACAGTTTCTGACAAACAAAGTTAGTGATGTTGTGATACTAGGCAATACTGAAGAAGAAATGAATGAAGGCTTGTGATCTGTGCTGTGTATTCTTGCTGTTTAGTGCAAATTTAAGGGCTGTAATTAATGTGTTGGGTTTTTTTTCATTTTTCAGTGGCAATTTTAAGACTTCAAATCCTTAGTCTGCGAAGGAAAACAGTTCTATATGTTGTTGCCTGTTGGTGATTTCTCTGGCCAGTCTGATGTAACTGATTTTGAAACGTATTTAAGTAACATGGTGTGCACAAAAATTCCAATGAAAAGAAAACTGGGAGGGGAGGGAAGAGAAGGAGAAGAGAGGTGAGGAAGGGAGATTTTACCCTACAGTCATGGTAGAAATGTTTTGTGTCTCTTATTGACAGATCTCTACTTACTTGGCAAAGAGACTTCAGGTTGAATAACGGGAGCTGATTCAAGGGGACAGTTGCCAGATTTAATTACTCAATTATGTTTGGAAAAAGCTAGGTTTTCCATCAGGGAAACAGTAAAAATAGTCATAGCATTAGCATGCTGCTACAGTGGAACTTTAATGAGGATATATCAACAATAGTCTTACTTTACTGATATGTTATGAGGAAAAAAGTTTAAAAATTATTCTCCTGCTAAGATCAGAAAAATGTAGAGATTTTCCACAAAGATTTTTTTTCCTTATGTTATTCAGTTAAAGCCTGCTAGAACACTGCAATCATGGGTTAGTAGTCTTTCACACAATGTAATTATCCCACTGCATGTGCAGCAGGGTGGATTAACAAGGATTTTACAAAGGAATGTTGTATTAGGTTGGTTTTGGTAAACTTTCAGCCTGATAGTGGATGCATGAAAGGCAAATGCACTTTGTCAAAGAAGCTAGCAAGTAAGCAAACAACACATCTAGAAAACCAGCAGACAGTTACCTTTTCAATAGTAACAGGTAATTTTCTCTGTCTTTGTTTTGGTGTGCTCAATATGGCACATACATAGCGGCTTTCAGTTTGAAGGCTTAAAAGGTTAATGGTATCAGACTGTCATCACTCCCCTTCCCTGCCCTTGCATGTTTTGGAGATGCTCAGCATACATAATGTACTGTCTCTGGAAAAGGTGCTGGTGACTTTTGCTTCTGATCATGGTGTATCAGTGAATCTGTTTGATGTCTTGCATTTACAGAGCCTAGAGTTTGAAAAGCAGAATCACTATACTGTTACTATAGAATTCCTATCACATTTCCAATAAAGTAACTTATTTAAAAACTTTTTTGTGCTACAGGACTTGTATCTGCTCATACATCCTGTGTCAGCCCCAGTATCGAGGCAACTTGGAATTACTCTCATAAACGCTAGTCTTATAAATGCTTCACTATGAAACAGGGAAACTTCCTGCATTATGGGGCTCAGCTGGTAATCAAGCTCAGGTCTCTTGAGTCCTGGCCTTGTGCACTACCTGTAGAGTTCAACCTTTCTCTCCTGTGAGGTAGAGACATACTTTCTTGTATTTTCCATCAGGCTACGTACAAAATTCAGTATTGTTCAGCATCTCTGTGTTTCAGCCATGCTGTACATCTGGTAGTCTGCAGATTGGCATAAATTCATCTTAGTGGTTTTTCTTTTTTTCTTTAAACTGTATATCTAGTGTTTTGATCCACTTGAAACTACTCTGCTTGATAGGATTATGACAATTTTCTGAAATGAAAGTGTGGCAGTATGATCTGTAGCAGCAGCAGCAATTCTGAGTCCTTAATAGCACTGCAAAATCAATAGGAATAGAGCTTTCCTGCATGGAAAATTCTTCAGGCGGGGGGAGCTGGGTGTGCGATTGCCATAGAAACCCTTGTGGAGGATGTATAAGTCATCTCGCCTTGTTTAGTCTTATCTAATAACAAGCAAATTTCGAGAGCCAGATACTTCAAATGAGACATGGTTTTGGCAGGCTCCTTTCATTTTTCTGAGGCAAACAGTATATTTCTAATTCATAGCATTAGGGGGATATCTGGAAGGAGCACAGCCAGTGGTTTGGGATCGTTTGCTGCTTTATCTCTAGGCTACGCTTTGGAGGAGGTGATGAGGCAGAGCAGTGGCCTTGGCTATGACAGGCACGTCTGTGTGGCAGTCATACAGGCACACGCAGGTGTGGTTTAAAATACCCCACACGAGTCTTGGCTGCAGCCTGAGAGGTGCCAGTCCAGTGCTTGGTTTGTCCTGATACGGTGTGCTCATGGGACACTGTGGGCATTCACAAAATCATGGGACATTGCGGCTGGTGTCGGAGTCCATGTGTGGCAGAGGGCCGTGGCTCCAGAGCAGTGCTTACCTTGCGGGAGGCCCTTGTGGTGTGGAGGTCCTGCCCTCCCGCTTGGCACCTCCTGGAAGGTGCGCCATGTCCTCTGGGCAAGTAGCGGAGGTGTTGGAGAGGAGGTGAGAGGTGGGCTCCGTGCAGCCTGAGGGGTGCTGAGCAGCCAGAGTTGGGGTACAGAGATGGGAAGGAGATGGTCTTGTTCCTTCCTCTCTCTCATTCTCACCCAATCAGTCAAACAGAAATCAGTGGTCACTCTCTGCTGTCCAGTCCTGTAGAGGGTACTGGAACAGTGACAAAAGTCTTGAAAATTCAAGATATGGAGAAGATTAAGGGAAAATCTGCAATCTGTTTAGAGGTTAATTGTGTGTCAGAAGCACATAGGCTTCATGACCTGTGGGATGCTTAAGACGTACCTGCAGAAACACCTGTATCTGGTGCACTTTGGTCACACCAGAATGGGACTAAAGAGTTGGGTTCAATAGACAGCTACCTCAAGATAACCCAGCTGTGGGTGTTGTTGGTAGTCCTCCAGTTTAAAAGAAAATGGTTGCCATACTTTAAACAAGCAAATGTGTAGTAACAATCTTTACTCAACGTGTTCTGTGTTGTTTTTATTTCTGAGTCAGACCCTCTCCCAGCTGCCAGTAAGCCATTGCTGTTGCAATGGATCTCTTGCCCTTTCCCAGCCTGTGTAGCTCTGAAGCCTTTTTCTTTTTTTTTTTTTTTGGATGAATGTCTATAGTGACACTTGGGTTAACAATACGGAAAGTAAAAATCTGAAAGGCTGGAGTGCAAGAAGTACAGTTTAACATGTAAAGACGTTAGAGAACCTCAGTCACATTACCCCTTGTTCTTCATCCTTCAGCAGTCTTCATTTGGATATATCATATAACTAAGGTGTAAACCAGTAGTAAGCTTCACTTCCAACTCAGTCCGGTACAACCATTATTCTTCCTAAACAGCTGTGGCATGAACATAGCTTTTGTATACAGCTGGAATGATGGTCTTAGGCACTGAGGATTTGCATACAATTTTTTTTCATGCCCAGGACAGATTTTTTGCTGCTTCATGTTCCATAGGATAACACATGAATGCACTCTACATATTTCCAAGACTTGTATATCTGCAGTAAACTTTCTTACAAAAGAATTACCCACTCATGCCAGAGTTTCCAGTGGTATTTATGCAGAATAGAGAAATTCAACCTTTTATTTTATATATGTAGGTAATCAACTTTTTTGTGACAAAAACCACTTTATATTTTGAAAAACATTATTCAAAGTATAAAAAATATAAATATTTGTTAAAAAATACTGCAGCTTGTGTTTCCAACATTATAAATTTGTCTCTTCTATGTTTATGTTGAGGAAGAAAACACCATCACTGAAAGGATTAAAGTATTAACTATAAAAAAATTGTAAAATGTTCTCTGTAGACTTTCATGCAGGAAAAAAAAATAATAAAAAACAACAAAAAGAAAGATCAATTTATAAGATGTTCACTTCACTGACAAATGGCATGCATTTTTAAAAATTAGAGTATTAAATAGATGGAAGAACTAAGTATACTTCTGCTCCAACAGCAAACTAGAGAATATGGTGCAAAGATGTAAAGTTATTTTTAGATGAGTGTGGAAATCATGTTTATAATTTTTGTCAATGTAAGACATTTGAACTTCCTCATTTCTGGTTTCCAGTGAATGATATTCCACTTCCCCATTAAAAGATTATGTACACAGAAGTTTATGGGCTATTCTTTGTTGTCCTCAGAATAAATGAGTACGCTTAACACTGCCCAGAATGATTCCTCTCCTCTGGTCTTTTCAGACATGCATTCTTTGTAGGCTCACGAACAGTTGCTTTTAATCACATTTCAAGGTAGTGTAATAAGCGTGAATATAATATTATTATTCCTTCCTGCAGGGTACCTTGGAAGTTCTGATCAATAAGGCTGGCTTTCGTATACTTAAGGAAGGGAAACAACTCCAAAGAAACAATGCTTCAGTGCCAAATTGGCCTGCAGGGCAATGAGATAATCTGATTTCACAAGCTCATGATTGCTTTTTACAATTTCAGCTTGCATTTGTCAGAAGCAAAGAGGACTCCTGTCCTGTTGAATTTTCAATTGTCTCTAGTACCTCCATCACAAAGTCCCATAATTGGATGATTTTTGCTGAGACTATAATTCCTTTTATGAAGTATCCACATACAGCCTTTTTGATTGCCATGGTCAAACTCTGTTGCTTAAAATGAATCTTGACAGTGAAGCAGACTTTCTTGCTGCATGTGAATGAGGACAACAGATAGCAATAGAGTGGAGAGTTGATGAGTGAGAGAAGTTGGAATCCTACCTTGCTGGAACATGCCTATTTAGTATATTATTATTTCTGTTGCTTTAGTGCTGCAAGCCCCAGAAGCTGGGTTCTGCCTTTCTATGCACTGCACAAATGAAGAGTAAGATATGTCCCCCTTAGTAACTGAAATTGTAATGTTTTTGAAATGCCAAAAATGCTAACCCGAAGGAGGAAACTTCAGTCTGTGAATGCTACTTATGGAGATGGTTATAACATGCAACTAAGCAGCAGCCACATGATTTCTGTGGTAAGACACAAAAAGTTTCTGACTTCTCTCAGAATTTTTTTAAAAGTGTTAAAATCTCTGACCTTGAAGCTCTGGTTCTGTTTTTGACCATTAATGTGTCTGATTGCTACCACTTGCTTTAAAGCCCTTTCTCTTTTTCTGGTAGGTTTGTCAGCTGCCAAGTTGCTGTCTGAGTCTGGGGTCAACGTGGTGGTTCTTGAGGCCCAGAACAGAGTTGGAGGAAGGACATTCACTGTCAGAGTAAGTGCTTTGTGAGATGCTGGACTCTCACTTGTGCTGGTCTATGGTGTGGCAAACGTCACTCCTGTCTTCAAGAAGGGGAAGAAGGAGGACCCGGGAAACTACAGGCCAGTCAGCCTCAACTGTCAGTCCCTGGGAAGGTGACAGAGCAACTGATCCTGGACACCATTTCCAGGCGCATGAAGGACAAGAAAGTCATCAGTCAGCATGAATTCACCAAGAGAAAGCCATGCTTGACCAACCTGATAACCTTCTATGATTAAATGACTGGCTTGGTAGGTGAGGGAAGAACAGTTGTTGTTGTCTACCTAGACTTCAGTAATCCGACACTGTCTCCCATAAGATCCTCCTAGACAAGCTGATGAAGTATGGGCTGGTTGAGCAGACAGTGAGATGGACTGAAAACTGTCTGAAGAACCTGGTCCAGAGGATAGTGATCAGTGGTACAAAGTCTAGCTGGAGGCCAATAACTTGTGGTGTACCTCAGGAGTTAGTACTGGGTCCAATCCTGTTCAACATCTTCATTAATGATCTGGATGATGAAGGGACTGGAGCATCTCTCCTCTGAGGGAAGGCTGAGAGAGCTGGGACTGTTTAGCCTGGAGAGGAGAAGGCTGAGGGGGATCTCATCCGTGTATGGAAAGGAGGGAAAGGAGGGTGCAAAGAGGATGGAGGCAGGCTCTTTTCAGTGCTGCCCAGTGGCAGGACAAGAGGCAATGGACAAAAACTGAAACGTAGGAGGTTCAGACCATCTGAACCAACTTTTTTTACAGTGAGAGTGACTGAGCACTGGCACAGGTTGCCCAGGGAGGTTGTGGCATTTCCCTCCTTGGAGATATTCAAAAGCTGTCTGTACACGGTCCTGGGCAACCAGCTCTAGGTGACCTTAGTAAAGCAGGAGGGGTTGGACCAGATGACCTGTAGAGGTCCCTTCCATCCTCAACCATTCTGTGATTCTATTGGGTTTGACATCATTAGCCAGTGGAAAGAGGAGGAGTAGAGTTCCCAAAGAAGACAGGTGTTTCAAGTTGCCATCACTTTTGTCAAATAATAGAGCTCTGTTTGGACAGGTTGCATTGCAATATGTGCCAGTAGGCTTCTCTTTTCTGGAGGTCCTTTAAAATTGGTCTGGAAGTGACTCTGGGAGCCATCAAATGGAATTTGGGTGCTTAACCAGAAGGGCTATTCTTGCTGCCCTAGGATACCTTGCTTGACCTTCAGCTGCGGGTCTTTCATGGGTCATGAGTCAAATTTGTCAGCCTTGCACAGAAGTCTTGGATACCTTGGGCTGTCTAAAATGGTGTTAAACAACTGTTTAACAGAATTCTACCCACACAGTCCATTCCCTTTGTCCATGGGAGGATCTTCTCTGCCTTTAACATTACAGAGGGAAACTATCATCTGAGACCATGAGTGTCAAAGCATTTCTCCTCTGGTTCTCATCTCACTTTGTGTACTATAGCAGGCATGATAACTAAGAGCCCTATAAGAAGAAGCCTGAGCAGGGCCAGACATCATTATAGCTCAGACATACATTTTAACATGGCTTAAAATTATCTGAAATAACACTCCTGCTTCTAAAAATCACCCATGCTTTGATTGTCATTAAAAAGAAAATGAAAGAAACAAGTCACATGTGGCGCAGGGTAATGTAATACAGACATTACTTCTGCTTTCCACCATGGAAATAGGGGAGGTTTAAATTATAGCAGATGCCATTGCTGGGGAACTAGAGATAAACAGTAGTGTTTCAGCAGAAATCATTGTACATGAAACATGAAGTATAAACACCATCTTTCTGTGACACTGAGAATGCCCAGCTTAAAATGCTCACTATAAATGGTGCTAAAAAGAGTTACTATCTTGGGAAATAAATCTGCGTGTAATAGCATGCATCCCTGAAACTTTTTGCTTTCTTCCTACTTCCCAAGTGATACTGGTCAGAGGGGTGTGTGGAGCACTTTCGGTGTGGCTAGGGGCTGCTAGCCAGAGCACACCCAGCTAGACCCAAGGTGTGCCATGCTGGAAAGGAGATTACTGTCCTTTAGTACTGCAGTGCAGCGCTCAGCATCTACAGCATTAAGTCTAAGCAGGTATCTACAGAGAGAAAACAAGCCTTGGTGCTGGAGAAATGTTTTGCAATGGCAAAAAAAAAGTAACGTGAATTCTGAAAAAGTGGTGTTAGACTTAACCAAAATATTGATTGGTTGGATATTTCCTCATATTCTCATGTCTTTTGTGAGACTAAAAAGCCAATACTGATAACTCTAGTGAAATTTAAACAAGAGTTAAACCCAATTGCACACATGTGCATGATGGAGAGAAGACACTGTGGTCTTTGTGTGTCTCATTACAGAGCTGAATATTGCTACTTTTAAGTCAGACAATGCACATTTTGTTCTGTGCATATGGTTGCAGTGCTAATCAGTATGGAATAATCCTTTCTGCTTCTATGTGTTGGTATTGAGGAGTTTCCCACACAGCTTCTGATTTCTGTATTTTTTTGACAGAACAATAAAGTTAATTATGTAGATGTTGGTGGATCATATGTGGGACCTACCCAAAACCGGATTCTCCGATTGGCAAAAGAGCTGGGTATTGAGACCTATAAAGTGAATGTTGAGGGCCATATGATCCATTATAAAGGGGTAAGTATTGCATCTTTCATGTTGAGATACCTAAAAGTATAATTGAGCTTTGGAAATTACTAGGAGTCACTGAGGAGGTTTCATTTAAAGCTCACTTTCAGTAATCCAGTAAGCATCTGTTTGAAGTGTTGTTATTCTGTTTTAACTATTGGGAGTGGGATCAATGGTTCTTGTTTTCTTCTGAAAAGTGTTAAGAGAATGGGACTGACAGCAGCTGAAAAATTTGGGATACATTCAGCACTTGATTGTCTTTGAATATATCTTCTAAAGAATTTTTTCCTGAAATTCAGAAAATACTTGTTCTGAAATAAAAGCCAAATTTACATAAGAAAAAAAAGTACTGTCAAATACTATTGAATGATGACACTAGACAACAGTATTATGGGACTAGTCTGGAATAGTATATTGTATTTGCCCCACTAGACTCACATGAGATCCCTCCCAGTCCTGTAACGTGGGATTCATTTTAAAAATGGATGTCTGGAAGTTGGGCATCTAATCTCAGATTCATTGAGATGCCCTCTCTAGTTCATGGTGAGAAACAAGCACCTTCCAAGGCTTGCTGTAAGCTTCGTGTCTGAGACGTGGGGCAGCAGGGGTTCGGATGGCCACTCTTGAGTAGCTAGTGGTGTGGCTAAAGTGATCTGGAATGAAACCTGTCTTCAGAGGAGCCCTTGTCTTAGTTCTTTAGCTCACCGAATTTTTGCTCAGGTCCTAGTCAGGACTTACTGCCCAAACCAGTGCAAAGGGAGAGCCATAGGCAGAGGGATGATGAGAGACCTAAAATCCATAGGTATGAGGTGTAAGTATCTATCTCCATAACTCACAAACTACTTTACTTTCCGAAGACCATCAGTTTTTATTTTTTTTTGGTATCCTTTAGTTTTGATACTTCCCAGACTCTGGCAGAACAAGGCTTGAAGCCTACACGAATCAGAATTGACATGTTTCATAGAGGCAGCACTGTGTGGTGGATCCTTAACTGGTTTCATTTTTATTATCTTCGCGCATTTTCTTCCTAGTCTTAGAGCAAAGCAAAGTTTTATCATCTGGTTCTATAACCTCTCCTTATTGGCAGATTCATGCCATGCTCATAAAGCAGTCACATTTAAATAGCCACTTCATAATACTAAAAACAAATAATATCTTCTACCACCTGGTGTAAAATTGATGTAATTCTACAGCAAGTGGGTTGGGCTGATTTTTACCAGCTAAATGTTTGGCCCACTCTATTTAATTTAAGCTCAGACATGGATCTCTTAGCATCCTAAAAGGCACTTATCTTCTGTGTGTTAAATAAAAGGCTTTAATGGGTTACATGAATTTGAGCCCTTAATCCATTTTGACACTGAAGCTGCAGCTTTTTGCCCCACATTACATTATGCATGTCCTTGCTAATGACCATGTAATTTTGTAAGTTTTCTTTGAAGTGGAAGCATGTTCCTAAGCAAGATGCTGCATTATGAGCTATTCAGCTGGATAGCAGACTGTAGATCAATTCCAGATTCCAGTTGTTGGAACTAGGTGACAGCAAAGGGGCTTTAAGGTCTCCCAGTGTGGACAGACTTAGGCACTGAATAAACAATAATGATGCTTTTCCTCCAGTAGGTCTAATTCCTCCCACATCTTCTTCCCAGGAACTACAGGCCTTTTGTTTTCTTTTCTTTCCCTAAGGTTTTCCATTCCTCTTTCTCCTTAGTCTTTCCTTGAGACCTCATGTAGTCACCATGCCCTTTTTTTTAAGGATCTGTTCTTGAACCCTCTCTTACATCCCAATTCTACAAGAAACCTATGAAAACCAAACTGTGCAGTCCCAGCTATTGTCTGGGTTGTTGAGTTCTTAGAGACCTTAGGGCTTGTACGTTTTACCTGCCTGCTACACACTGTTATCAAGCTGTGATGGCGAATTGGCCAGGTAGGGATTTGTGCTATTTTGGCAGTAGATGCACCCCTCATATTCATTCAAAATGCTCCAGGAACCTGAACATCTGTGGTATTTACTAGATGATAAAAAATGTGTAAGCAAAGAGGTGATTTGATGTTAAAGGATGATTGTCCTAGAAATTAACTATTATTATGAAAGATGGATGTGTTAATCTTGTTGGGCTCACACGCTGTCAGCCGTGGGCTGGCTGCTGCCTTTAAGGTTTGAAAAGCGTGACTAAAACTTTTCTCCTGGTGTCTCATATGCTACTTCGGTCAGCTGATGGCTGTTGGGGAGCATGTAGCCGAGGTCAGACAGGAAGGTCTGTTCCCAAGGGCATTTCTCCAAAGTCTGCAATGCTGTGCAGTTTTGTCAGAGGCAAGAGAGAGAGTGTTTTGAGAAATGACTAAACATGGCTTTAGATTTTGTTGTGACAGTCATTCAACTGTATATAATCTCCGGCATCCCCAGATTAAGAGATTTTTGGTCTTTTGTTTGCCATACTAATCAGTTAAGTTTGGCTCTTTCTGAAGGTTTCCAGCATACTGCTTGGATGGAGTTAGGGGAAAGTGAGGAAATGTTTTATCCTTGCAGCGGAAGCAGCCAAGGGAAAGTGAAAATCCCTGGAGGGTTTTCATGAGTTTCTTTGCTCTGAAAGGAATTTTTCCCATATGTGTGTAGAAAAATTCCATGTACTGCAAGCTTTAAAAACCACGTTGCTTCATGTGGGCAGGTTTCCTTTGTAGTTACAGTTTATTTGAAAAAATGAAGTATGTTAACTGTTGCTTATCTTTTTGTTTGTTTGTTTGTTTGTTCATTCTTTCCCACCAGTTAGCATGGTACCGTGGACTGCTTTGGTATCAGTCAGGAATTTGTTTGTATCCTGTCATCATAAATCTGTAACTTCAAACTGTAGATTTTGTTACGAGCTCCAGACTTTCTTTCCAGCCACATTGCTCTGTGGCTACTGTCCAGTAATTGATCAAGAGTGCTTTAGGACTGAGAAAAGGCAGACGTGCGGGAGTTCTCCCTTCCCAGAAGAGGCAGATAGCTTTTTACTCTTACAGAGGTCCTTTAAGGTCACACTGTGCTCTGTTTTCACCTTCTCTTTGGCAGAAGACCCTAGAAAGTAAAGGTTTTAGGGCCTTGGTGTGGTGTTAAGCTTCTCATGTAATTGTAGTCCTCTAATATCTGGCAGCAGCACCCAGCTCTGGTATATGTAGTGTTAGGAAATAAGGACTGATTTTGCTTATTTGTTTGGTTATGATTTTCAGAGCAAGGTAACACTTGGCAAAAGGTGAATTTTTCTGTGCCATGCTTCACATTGGCCATCTAGTCTTTCCTTCGTCTAGCTTTAAGATTAAGAGATTAGAGTGCAGCAGGCAAATCTGTGACTAAGTCTGTGCAGATCACTGTAAATCTGCAGTTTGGACATGGGAATCACAGGCAGTCCGAGGCACTGCAATGCTCACAAGGCTGGACCAGCCTGAGCAGGGAAGGATGCCCACCTGAGGTCTCACACCTTCAGGAGCTGCTGCTCTAGCTGTGTGTGCTGTGCACAGCCCAAGGGCAGTCGCAGTCCCTGCTCTGGGGAGTAAGGGATGCTCCTCCTGTGCTTCCTGATGTGTAGTTCATCCTCAGCACAGCAGGCAGGAGCCAGACTTGCCTTTCTCAAGACTAACAAAATTGTCTGCTCCTCTTGCACAAATTGAAGCTTGGAGTGGTGTCACTGCAGGGTGGCTTGGGTTTAATTCCTGTAGCTGCGGCTGCAAGCTACAGCATAGCCCTGGGCAGGGAAGAGACAAACCTCGCAGAGCACATATCTCTCTGCTGCCTTTTTTCTAACCACTGAAGTATGGTGCTTGGGGATATTGTTTCCTGTGAATTGGTGTGGGATAACTAATCCAGGCAGGCAGCAGGACAAAAATCTGAGGTCTGCAGGAAAGCATTTGACACACCAAGAAATGAAAAAAAAGTTAGATAAACTCTGTGGGTCAGTCAAGCAGCCTTGTGGTAGCATGGGAACAAAGCCAATATGTTATTTGCCTTTCAGTTAAGAAAACAGTGGTTCTCAAAATAATACACCCGGAACACTATAAACTTGTTTAAAGATGGAATATTACAATACAGCACCTTGCCTACTTGCAGTGAGCTCATCTGTGAAACATGCAGCCAGAGCTCCTCTGCCTAGTAGGGAGACAATATTAAAAGCAAATGAATAACTTACCAGCCCCAGGTCACTTGGACTAGATTTATTCCCTGCTGTGGAGATACTTGTGCAAGAAACAGAGTTGAAAAACTGATGTAGCTGAGGCTGCTTGGCTCAGGGTCTCTGATGGGCAATGGGAATTTCTCTCCTGGAATTTTTTGGAACTGGGCTTTCCTTCAGTCAGCCCCCACCTCTTATAGGTCCAGCCCCCTGCACAAGGAGTTAAGTGTGTCTGTGAATCATTTCAGGCTCACTGAATTCAGTCTCAGCCTCTTCCAGGACTGTTAGTGCTGTTGTATATTTCTAGCTTTTCCTGCCCTTGTTCTGCAGTCTTACTAAAGTTATGTGTTTTTGCATGCAGAACAGAGCAACAAGTAATGCAGCTTTAGACTGTTAATTATCAGTTGGCATTTCATAGTTCTCAGGGGGTAAAATATGTTTTGCCATTGATCTTCCTGGGCTATGCCATTGATCAAAGATGTGGACATAATAATATTTTTAGACCAGTAATAAAGGGATAGTTATTTTTTCAAATATGAGGTAAGGGAATATCCAATGTGATATGTGTTATACCAGTGTCTGAAATTGTACAGTTTCTTGATCAGTCCTCAGCAGGTTGTGGTCATGGTGGTCATGCTAGTAGAGAGGTGGAAGAGTTGGAGAAAAATGTTAGATAGCCAGGCAGTGGGCAAGTTCTCTTACCAGTTGCCCCATCTCTGGGGCAATTGTTGGCTTGATGTCCAAGTGGAGACCAGTGACAAGTGACAAGCCTCGGGGGTCGGTATTGGGACCGGCGCTGTTGTAACATTTTTGTTGGCAACATGGACAGTGGGATTGAGTGCACCCTCAGCAAGTTTGCCAGTGACACCAAGCTGAGTGCTGCGGTCAACACGCTGGAGGTCAGGGATGCCTTCAAGAAGGACTTTGACAGGCTTGAGAGATGAGCCCATGCCAACCTCATGAAGTTCAACAAGGCCAACTGCAAGGTCCTGCACCTGGGTCAGGGCACAAATACAGGCTGAGAGGAGAATGGACTGAGGAGAAGGACCTGAGGGTGTTGGTAGACGAGAAGCACACCATGAGCTGGTAGTATGCACTTGCAGCCCAGAAAGCCAACCGTGCCCTGGGCTGCATCAAAAGAAACATGACCAGCAGGTTGAGGGAGGTGATCTTCCACCTCTGCTCTGCTCTCATGAGACCCTAACTGGAGTATTGTGTCCAGCTCTGGGGCCCCCAGTATAAAAAAGACATGGACCCGTTGGAGCAAGTCCAGAGGTGGGCCATGAAGATGATCAGAGGGCTGGAGGACCTCCTGTACAAGGACAGGCTGAGAGAGTTGGGCTTGTTCAGCCTGGAGAAGAGACCTTATAGCAGCCTTTCAGTACTTAAAGGGGGCTACAGGAGAGATGGGGAGGTACTCTTCATCAGGGAGTGTAGTGATAGGATGAGGAGTAATGGTTTTAAGCTGAAAGAGGGTAGATTTTGGTTAGATATTAGAAGGAAGTTTTTCACTGTGAGGGCGGTGAGACACTGGAACAGGTTGCCCAGGGAAGCTGTGGATGCCCCATCCCTGGAGGTGTTCAAGGCCAGGCTGGATGAGGCTTTGAGCAACCTGGTCTAGTGGGAGGTGTCCCTGCCCATGTCAGGGGGTTGGAACTAGATGATCTTTAAGGTCCATTCCAACCCAAACCGTTCTATGATTCTGTGGTTATATGATCTGCAGCAATCGGGATACTTTGGGAGGTTCTCAGCCTGTAGCTGTTGAACACAGTAGTGGTAATGCTGGGAGCTGGAAAGGCTGTTTTGGTGGAGTTACTGAGAGAGACTTTTCTTGGGCTGTTGTTTCCAGTAATACAAGAAATAGGTTTGGCTTAAAGCAAGAGGAAAGTAGACTTAGAAGAAGTTACTCTTTTTACTTTCTTTTTAAAGAAGCGCTTATTTTTTGAGTTAAGTAAGCTAAGGATAGGAGAGGTGTTTGCAGGTTACACCACTGGGTACAAGCGTGGTCACTTATCAAAGACCTGTGTGAAAAGAGGCCTCACTGAACTGTGAAAAACTTTGGGAAGCTTTTGCTGCTACTCCTGAGTGGTGGGCTTATCTTTTCCCTTTGTCCCCTTTCAATATCAACATGACAGAACTGCAGTAATAACTTGTCTTCACCTGTTGGGTGGATTGACAGCGTTGCACCTCATCTCTGCTTAAGGGCAGGATTGTTGGTGTTAAAGCGTGCCAAGAAAGACACATTGATGGTACCTGTGTTCCCAGCCAGACTAAAAAGTCTAGCAATAAATGAACTTTGAAGAAGTATTTGATTATCTTTTTGAAAAACAAGACGTTGTGCAATAAGAAGAAAATTATTATCAGTATATTGCTTCTTTATATCAGGACTTCCTTGCTTGATAAAGCATTGGTTTATGACAGGAAAAGCTGTTGCATGCAGTATATCACTTTGCATGCGTTTTTTGGTCCTCTTCTCTGTTGCTGTAAACACAGTGCTCCAAACTGACAAGGAGAAATCGTGTTCAAGCAAAAGGAAGAAGCAGTGTTGTACAGAGGATTCCCTTGCTGGTAGTAGCACTTTCTGTGTTCTTGCCATGGCAGAAATGCGTTCTGCAAACACATGTGCACCTGGAGAAGGCTGCAGCAGCATCCCGCACCCACCTTCCTCCAATGTAACTCCCTAAAACAGAAAAAAAAATGGGGATAAAAAAGAGAAAAAAAGTATGTGGTACACAAGATGGAGATAACATATCCAGAAATCCAGAGATAACCAACTACCTCCAGAGTCATCCTGGAGACTTGAAAAGAAAACTCAACTGTTGTTGGAAATTAAAAAAAGAAAACTTTAAGCACTTGGATCTCAAGCTGAACTAGGTGCTGAGATTGCAACTTTGTACCTTGCTTGTCCCAGAGCAGATTACTGTGTCTAGAGTGAACAGGAGAGCCTCTTTGCTGGTGCCCCCACTGAAGATGGTGAGGAGGTACAGCACAGATGGACGCTGGAGCTGAAGCAGCACTGCAGCTGTCCTCTGGTGAGAGAGGGTGCAAGCGGTGTTGGCCATAGCAAGACTTCTGTCCCCTACCCATGTATTCTTCTTTTCATTGTACATGCCCTGACAATGACAAAAATTGACTAGAATATGTGTGTTTGGCTTTTTTACTGCCTTTTCCAAGTCTGAAAGCTCATGATGGTCTCCAAGTTTCATCTTGCACCTTTTATTTTTGTTATGGTCTTTGCAGAAAAATGTTCTGAAGAATATCAGAAATCTGTATGTATTTACACACACACACATAATTATCATTGGAGAAGACCAATAAATTCTCTCTCACTGTGTGGGGAAAGGGCATTTGGCTCCTGCTTCGTGTCCCCCTGCCCCTGGGTCACCATCTCGTGCATTTGCAGCACTGCAGCCCCATGCTTGGTCTGTGACTCCCACCTGCCAGGTGCGATGTGCTGCCATAGTATACATTGCACTGAAAAATGTATTGCACACAGCTTGGCATTACAGCTCATACCTGTCATGGTCCAGCATGTCCTCTGCATCCTGCCGTGTGCAAACTTTTAACACACCTGCAAGAACAAACATTTAAGAGATCTGGTGAGAAATTTGCTGTTGACTTACATGGGGGAAAGTTCAAAGCAATTAATAAGAAAAAAAGTTGCCTGCTCATCCAATCTTCTTTCAGATTAAAGTTATCACAAAGAACCAGCTGCTGTTAGATTGTTTCGCTTATCGTTATATCACGGGATTATCTGAAACAGTTTGTATTCCTGTTACAGCTTTGTGTCATACCATTGCAAGTACTGATACCATTTTTGCAAGTGGAAGAAGTTTTCTTCCTGCAGCCAAAAACTTTGTTTTTGGCAATTTTTTTAAAATTTAGACTAGGTTTCTCCTAAGGTAGTTGGCGTAATAAGGAGGTAGACTTGCTTTTTATAGGTAAGGTGTACCGTAAAGGTGCTTAGATAGTTTAAAAATTAAAATGCATGCAATTTTAGACCCATGAAAATTTTAGGATGCACATTTAAGCAGACAGGCAAACATTAGATTAATTCATATGTAATAATGAAGGATGCTTAGGACCAAGGAATATTACCTCCTTGGCCATTGCTTGAGTCTCCTCAGCCCAGAATTTGACAACCTACTTAGAAAAAATTTACCCTTCCCCATCCCCTCTGAATAAAAAAAAAAAAAGTGTTATTGTTCTTTTTAATGTCAACCCAACTGTTTTTTCCCCTCATATTTAGCTTCATGCATTCCATTGCTTACATGCATATGCAGGGAGAAAAAAAAAAAGAAAAATAATAGATCTTTTGGCGGAAAGGTCAACCATGTGATGACTTTGAGAATTTTGTGTGCTTGAGTAATGAAGATATGCTCTGTTGTGTTTCAGTTGCTAATATTCTTATGTGTGTTTTAGGGAAAGTCACGCTGTTTCACGGGTATTTTCCCTTCAACATGGAATCCCTTAGTTTATCTGGATTTCAATAACTTCTGGAGGACCATGGACAAGTTGGGAAAAGAGGTAGGCTGTGTAAATTGCATCTGTTTCCTACAATGCTCATGTCATCATGAGTAAATCTGGTTTGGTTTAGTTTCTGACAAGCTTTTTTATTGCTTCTTTAATATAAGAAGAAAGAAACACCATCAGGAAAGATATCTGTGTTGCCCAGGAACTACCAGGAGTAACAGGGCTTCCTCAGTGTGAAGGGGTTAGACTTAGATGACCTTTAAAGGTCCCTTCCAACCCAAACCATTCTGTGATTCTATGAGAGGACACAAAAAGATCTGGAGGTATCCAAGATACCTGAAAAAAGGAGGATGAACCTCAGTGTTTGTACTTTCTCATGCCAGGGAAAACCATTCCACGAGGTGACAAATGAGATGGGTTTTTCACCTTCCACTATGGCAGCCTATGCTGCCTAAGCTGGGCTCCAGTTTGACTTTACAGTAATTTTATTTCTGAAATTCTTAAACAGTAAATGCCTTAAAAATTCATGCAGTACAACTGCAGATCTTCCTGTGTGCAAAACATAGCCCCTGGAGCATCGTGCTCTCTTTCAAATATTTATCAGTTGCCTTATAATCTGACTACAGACCAGGGGCCCTACCTTACAATAACCTTCAAGCATAACTGTGTTCTTGCAAAGTTCATCAGGTTTGTGTGGTTTTGCAGAATCTAATTTGTGCATGATACTACACATTTTTTTTGTCAAATAGCATGTATTTTTTAAAGATTCAAATGTGCAATAGTGTCCTCACATGTAATGGTACTTACTTGCAATAGATTATTATTAAGAATTTAACTGTCTAAAAATAATTGAATAGTATCTAGACATTTTTGCTCCCTCTGTAGTTAACAGAGAGACGTAGGGGCCTTCAGATATCCATCTTGTAACTGACTGAACCTATGACTGGAGAAATAATTTTTCCCTTAGCTATCAGGGGACACCAAGGCAACTAAATTAGAATAGACACCTCACTTGTGGACAACTAAAGGCCAGATGAATCCCAACACATGCATGGTATAGTTCATTGCTCAGACAAAGCCAGATTTGGTGGTCATGGTACAATTTATGCCCAAATGTGTGAATGGAAACTATTAAATTTAGTTAATTTATTCCACATTTGCAGCCATGTACAGGGGACAAAAGCAGCTCCTGGCCAACATATCAATCAGTCTGTGTTACTAACTAGCTATGACCAGGCAATGATATAGTACTGAATAATTTATTTAATATTTTGCCTCCATCTCCAGATTCCTCCTGAAGCACCGTGGGATGCTCCGCACGCTGAAGAATGGGACAAAATGACCATGAAAGAGCTGATAAACAAAATTTGCTGGACCAAGTACGTAACTCTTTATTCACTTTGAAATCTAGCTGCAGAATGATAGTGGCTTCCTGGCAAATTCTGGGTACAGCTGAGTATAGCTGGGGTACATGTAGTGAGAGAGCAGGTGTTTGAGATGAGGCTGGTCTTTGTGATGGGTTGTTGTCAGGTGGTGGGTGAGGTCCCGTGGAGGATAAGGTGGTACGCAGAGCTTGGGTTGACTGACAGGTGAGATTAAAGGTGCTGGGGAAACCTGGGGTTTGCCTCAGCAAGCCTGTGCACACAGAAGTGACAGTGTGGGCTCTTCCCGACATGCTTTCACTTCATTCAGTTGGAGAGCATGTGCCTTTGTCTTTAGGAAAAACAGCATGTAAATAAAACTCCACTTTGTAGGCACGAATGAAAGTCACTTGCTGGCGTAGAAATGGAGGCAGAAGGAGATGAGAGGGCTCACCCAGCCCCATGGCAGGCTAGGAGCTGAGGAGTGATGTCCTCTGACTTTTGGCTATGTCCTCTCCTACACAATTATCATATGTGTCTGCTTTTACTGCGTGAGTTGCATTGTGGGTACCATGGAGTAGGGAGGTGCCACTGGCACATTGGTGAGCAGCACACTGTGCCAGAGGGCAGCTGCTTTCCAGTGGCAGCTCAACGGATGGGGCAGCGCAAGACCCAAGGAGGGAGAGTGGGCAGCTGTTGGCTCTGGAAACTCTGGAGAAGTTCAAATGCTGCTCCTTGTTTCAGCAGTAGTGCTTGCTGGGCCTCCGAAACCCTTGGAGGGAAACAAGGCAGCTGAGGCAACCTTTCTTGTTGCCTTTCACCTCCCTGGCTGGTTTGTGCCTGAGCCTGGTTGGGAGTTTGATGTTCGTCCCAGCAAGCCTGTTGCTGCGCTTGCTCAGCTCTGCCCATTGCAGTGCACCCTCCCTCTGCTTCTGGGAAGCTGTCCTTGAATGGCAGCCAGCTCTCCTGGGCCTCTTTGCCCTACAGGGTAGTTTCCCATGAGATGCTGCCAAGCAGGTCTTTGAGGAGGATAAAATCTGCTCCTCCAAAATCCAGGCTTGCAATTCTCCTGTTTATCGTACTCCTCTCAGGATCTTAAACTCCACACTCTCATGGCTGCTGCAGCCAAGGCTGCCCTTCACATTTTCATCATCTGACAAGTCTTCCTTGTTTGTGAGTCGCAGGTCCAAAAGAGCATCAACCTAGTTGGCAGGAAGAGGGCCCAAGGTGTTGCATCACCTAGAAAATGGCCAGTGTGTTTTATATGTCTTTGAGGGACCACACTGTATGAATTAAAAAAAGGAACAATGTTCAATATGAGGTGATGACAACTGGAAATACTCTTTTCTTACTTTCCTTTGTCAATTAACTCTCTTTATAAGGCAAAGAGAAGTGTGCTTACATGAGCACTTGTGTCCCCACTTGCTGTGCTGGCCCCTGTGCTATTCTGTAACACTCTCCTCCCTTGTATTCAGCGTCTTTTATTTGTGAGGCTGTGCTCTGCTTGCCTTTTCATTATGACCATTGGTTAGCAGTGTGCCTGCAGCTTCCTGACCAAAACTTTCCATTTGAAATCTGTTTTGCTGGCTTAAATCTTGCTCCAGCTCCATGTGATACAAGGTACAAAATTTGGACTTTCTCTTGCTCTCTGTGGCACTGTAGTTTGCCTTACAATTAGTTTTGTGAGCCATTTGCCTGCAAACTCGGTTACTTTGAACTACCCTTTCTGTTACAAGTGCACTGGCTCTTCCTCTTCTTGTTTTCAGTGTTCCTCTTAGTGAAGTCTAAGCAGAACTGAGTGTATAGTGATCTCTCCTGTAACACAGTTCTCTGCAAGACTGCTTCTACTGATAATGGTTTTGTGGTACTCCAGTTTTAATGGATGTACTCAGCTAAAACATGTTCAAAAATTCTGTAAAAAGCCATTTGAGATCTTCAAGCCAAGCCAGATTTTTCTACATGTAGTTAAAATCCATAGTGCCCTAAACAGAAAAGCTCTTCCACAGCATTTTCTAAATGACTTAGGTCAAGATTGAAAAAAAAGATTTGTTTGTCATGTGTCACAGAACAGTGTCTACTGATCCTGGAGACTCTTCACATTTCTCTGGCCTGAACCTACTACAACTGTTTAGTGTCTTGGTACTTGCAGGATTATGGCAGAGGGTTCTTGCATGCAGAATGTTTGCATATCCTGGCAAATAAAAGAGAGGTGACTGGACTTCATACCCAGGGAAGTGAGGTTATAAAATATTGTAAGTTATGTATTTTAGCCTAGATAACTTGCAAAGTTCCTTCCTTTAGCAGGTGTTATAAATTCATGTTGTTTTATGAAACTTCATCCAAGTCAAAGACTTTTCACCTTCTTTGCAAAATCATCTCAATTCTCTTAGTAATCTGAAGCCACAAATGAAAGAAAGGTGAATAGCCAGGTCCTCATTTCCTGCTGCTGTAACTGTTTATGTTCAGAGGACTTACTGTGGTAGATAGCTGACCCTCTCCTTATATTTATGGCAATGATTGCCAATTTGGTTTCTCTGGGTTATTTACCATCTCTGATTCTTGGTTTCACAAAAGGTCTGTGGAGCAGTGTTACGTAGGAGATGAGGAATGTCTTGGCCGCATGGCTAGTTGAGTTCCTTGGGACCCTTCAGACTTTGGAAATGATGTGCTGGATGAGCTTCCATGGAGGAGAAATGCAGAAGAGCTTCACTAACTGGTTACCAAATGCATTTTCCTGTTGAGAAAAATATTTGTTCTGATGAAAGAAATAGCAGTTGGGAAACTATTTAAAGAAATAACTGAGGTAAAATCAGTGGGATTTCAAACTGAATGGATAAACACTTTAGGAGGGAGTGAAGTGCAGATATAAACCCATTGAAACAGTCTTGCTGCAGTCTGAAAAATGAGACATATAACTCATCTTGGCTTTTCTGACTTTGTGAAAACAACCCTTATTAAGAATAACAAAGAAAACCCTGAAAGCAAAGTCACATTTACTCACCACCTGTTTCTGCTCCTGTGTCTCATGCAGAGCTGTCAGAGAATTTGCCACCATCTTTGTGAACATCAACGTCACATCTGAGCCTCATGAAGTCTCTGCTCTCTGGTTCCTGTGGTACGTGAGGCAGTGTGGGGGCACATCCAGGATTTTCTCTGTCACCAATGGGGGCCAGGTACAAAATGTCTATATTCTTCCTCCTTGCTTGAAACCATAAAGAGTAAGCGCAGTGTTGTACCCATCAAAGTCCTGCAATTAATGAAAAGAAGACCAAACACCAAGTGCATGTGGCACTGGAGACAATCTCATGGGGTGGAGCAGCCCCTCGGCTAACTCTGTACAGTAAGGAATTTTATTAGCTAGGCTTTGGGATAAACTGGGACAATTTAATCAATTGTTTCCTCCTGCATTCACTTCAGCACAGTCCTTTTGTTGCTGTTTGGTTGCTTTTTTGCCAATTTGTTTTGCATGGGTTACTTAGCACGTGTGAATGTTTTCAAGAGTTCAAAGCAAGTGTATTTCAGAGTGAATTTTTTTTTGGGGAGGGGGGTCATTGAAGCCTCTAATGACAAGAGTTGGAAGTAGATAGCAAAAGGTCCTTCCTTCTTGGGACAGCTCACATGGCAGCATGTTTCATGGTGGGTGCCTGATTGCCTGCAGAACATCGTGGTTTTCATGTAATTGTTCTGGATGAAGTTTCTGAAAAGGGGAGAAGAGGCTGTCAAAGTAATTTGGATGTGGTATGTTGGCACCCTTTACCACTGTGCTACCTCAGTTAACGCAGCCTCAGAAAGCACGTGCAGCATTTCACACTTAACCTACCAAGGGCAAAAGTGGAGGCACTACCACACCCTTCCAAGTGTGCTGGGATAAGGAGACATTAAGAGAAGTTACCTGGAGAGATGCGAAGTCTCCATCAACATCTGTCCTTTGGGGTAAGAATGTGCAACCATGTGTCAGGAAGGATGTAAGTAGAGCTAATGCAGCCCTGAGGTAGATGCAAGACCTAAGAGCCTTTCTCCTCAGGAGCCCCTCAGCCACATATGCTGTCCCACTTCAGCAACTGCTAGATGTTGCAACAAGAATTAAAAATAAAATTAATCCCAAGACACTTGTAACTAAACAAGACATGTGGAGAGGGGATAGTTAGCCTGGGAAGAGCACATCCTTTTCTTTGTGCCTGGATGGGGCAAGCTGTCTTGGTTTCTCGTGTCCTTCCCTCTCCCCTCACTCCAATCAAAATCAGTTAGCAAAAATGCTAAAGGTTTCTGACTTGGCAGCCATGACAAGTCTTATAAACCTTCTTCAGGCAGCCGTTTCAGTCTTTCAGCACAAGACTTTGTGGATCCTTTCCTCCCTGCCAGTACCAGCATCTTATAAGTAAAAGTGAGCTGTCTGATATGATGCTGGTGACTGGTAGATAAAAGAGGGCTAGTGCTTCCCCTGAGCCTCCGCACAGACATTGCAAGGAAATATGTGTCACAGATTGTGCTTTTTTTCCAGACAGCAATGGCTTTGTGTCTTCCCAGGGATAGATAAAGCTCATTGCCTGCTGCACTCGAGGCCAGGCCCAGCTGAAGATCTGTCTTGTGTCTGGGCTGGTGCAGGCTTTCTCTGTACAGGTGCAAGATGGTGTCTTTGTCACACGTGAGGATTTTGGTAGCACAGTGATGGGTAAAATACTCAAAACCTAATGAAGCGATGTGTTTATACTAGCTAGAACACCTGCATTATATGTGTTTGTTCTCTAGGCTTCAAGAGCCTTTGAGACAGTTAATTGAGGAACCCATTGCAAAAGTGGTTTAGGCAGCAGTCCCCACTGAGGCTCAGGATTATGCCTTCACTCTTCTGAAAGTCTGGGCCTCTTTATGCACCCTTAGGACTTGCAGATTTGGCCTGGAGTTTCTTGATTATGAGCAGAAGTCATATTCAATGCCATTGTGATTAATGCTGGTGATTTTTTGTTTGTGTTTCTTTTCTGTTTGTTTTTTAGGAGAGGAAGTTTAAGGGGGGTTCTGGTCAGATATCGGAGAAAATAATGGAATGCCTCAAAGGCAGAGTTAAACTGGAGAGGCCTGTGGTCTGTATTGATCAGACAGGTGATAATGTCGTTGTGGAGACTCTAAACCATGAGATATATGAGGTAATTTGATCATAATAAGAGTATGCATTTAGTGGAGGAACACATCTGCTGTAGCTCTTAGAGAGATGTAATCAGGACGTACCCATTTGTGTGTGTCCATTTCTTGGACTATGCTGACACTGCTAAACCTGCTTTACAGATTTATTTATGACTGGGTCTCTTCTTGGTGTTCTGCTAGTTAGTTTCTGTCGTTACTCTGCCTTTTCTGCCTTAACTTTTTCAGTGATTATATATTTTTACATTTTACTTCTACATTGAGACCATTTTAAAGAAAGGTAAAGTAACGCTTCTATTCGTATCTAAGTTCATGGTTCGCAGAGCAAAAAAAAAAAAAAAAAAGACATTTCAAGCACCTTTAGTAAGATTTTGCCTTTGTGCAGGGGTGCTATAAAATGCTCCATCAGTACATGATTACCTGCAGTGGCACCCATGGGGTAGCAGCTCCCTTCTGCACACAGGGCCCAACTTGCCACAGGGGTTTGTGCAGGACCGTCAAAGTCTGCAGGACCCCTGTCTCACTGGTGGCAGTGTTTGGAGGATATTTAGAGAAAGCTAACAGAAAGGGAAGAGGCTGTTTGGCAGAGAAGACAATCTAAGATATCCTGGAGGAGGGACTCTCTCCCTTCCCCGGGGATTTTTAAACCCCCGAGTTAAACCACTGGCTTCTCCCTCCATGCTGCCAGAGTGACAGCCAAGTCGGAGGAGGCAGATGGCCTTCCTGCACTCAGCAGCCCCATCAGTGTGAAGAGCACCAAAGAGCACAAGCATCTGTTGTGATACAGTGCTACCCTGAGCCCCGAAGCAGAGCATCCTTCATCGCTCTTGCTTCTGCAAGAGGGATGGAGTGTGTTCAGGAAAAGTGAAATCACCATCAGTGTTGCTTGTCCTGACGTAGTATCCTGTGAACATGTACAAAAAGGGGTTTTTTTTAACAGCTTATAATTTGGACAAATGTAGGTCGTATTTTCCTGGGGATGTTAAAAAGCAGTTTTACCTGTGCCATAAGATCTGCCTTGTCCCATTTTGCCACCTGTCTCCAGCCAAGTTTCAACTCTGGTCCTGTAGTGTCCAGAAAGCTGTCAAGAATCATGACAAAACAACTTTTTTCCCAGCTCCTTTTGCTGAAATGGCAGAATTATTTCAGTCAGTTGGAAATATCTGTGTGGGAAAGCCAAGCAGCAAAGTCAGGTGTGGGAAAGCTATTAACAGCTACCAAGAGCATCTTTCAAACATCTGCTGTGGAGCAAGCTCAGTGAGAGGCAGCAGCTTGTCTGTACTGACTGTGTTTTACGTTTCAGGGCAAATATGTGATCAGTGCTATCCCTCCGATCCTGACAACGAAGATTCATTACAAACCAGAACTGCCATCGAAGAGAAACCAGTTAATTCAGCGCTTGCCTATGGGGTGTGTCATAAAATGCATGGTGTACTACAGGGAAGCCTTCTGGAAGAGGAAAGGTATGTAGGGAAAGTGAAGGTCTCGGGAGCGCCATGCTATGCGCATTTTGAAGCTCTGCTGTCTATCAGGGAATAAATATAAGGTGGGGTTAAATGTGCAAAACCCGAAAAGCAAACACACAGAAAAAGAAAAGGTAAAGTTCCTTAGAAAGAAGAGCTCTTCCTCCAAGCTTGAGTGCACCCCTTGTCCCAAAGATGAGTCCAGACCCAAATAGGATCCTGAATCTCATTGTTGCTAGCTGAGGAGGGATGACTGAGAGAATAAGAAAGGTTTCTCTGGGAAGCATTGCTGAAACCTGCAATGCACAGATGCAGTGACCCTGCAGCAGCAGGTCCCTGCTTCTCCCTGCCCAGTTAGGGCAGACAAAGAGAATTTACAGCAGACGTCAAGGAGCGCTTAAGGTGTAAGCAAGACTTTCCCTGTTTTTAATCTTCTCTTCTACAGACTTGTTATCTCAGAGGACTGGAAAAAGTAGGTTAGCTTTTTGTTTAACTCAAGATATTTTTTCCATGTGCTGCAACATCATGTGCTTCTCAGCTTTAACTGATACCATTCCAGAACTCTTTGTATGAACAGATTAATTTCTACTTCCTATGTATCGATACTGAGAGTTGCACCGCATGAGAATATTTCTTAGTCAAAATAATGTAATTTTGCATGGTTCAGGGCATAAACCAGCCATTGGGATTAGAAAGAAATGTAGGCAGGTTTATACATTGTTATCTATATGGGATTTTTTGCATGTTCATCTGATGTGATACTAGATTAGATGGCCTGAGTTTCTGCTGCATTACTGTTACAGGACACCATTCTTGACAGTCTTATCATCAGCAAAATCAATACAGAGCCCACAGTGACCATATGTAATTACTCTGGGTTTTATTGCTGCTGTTGTTTTGGCCAAAGTTAGTCATGGAATTGACCATCATAGTTCTTGCTAGATCTGTTTATTTTTAATGTTTATTGCCCCAAATATAGAAAGCCAAAGGGACTTGCAACAATCCACAGAAATTCCTTGCTAAGTAATAATGGAATTTAAATATTACTTTTATAAGCCTGTAAATAAAATTTCCCAGAGTCGGAGGGAAGAGAGGAGAGAGACTATTACAAAAAAAGTTCAGACATGTCAGTATTAGTGGTGATGAAGGAATTACTGTACAATTCCTTTTATGGATAATTTTCCTTGCTCATTTCTATCAGAAACAATGATCAACAAGTTTCTCTGACAATCATTTTGTTTTCTCTTCCCCCCTTAGGTTATTGTGGTTCCTTCATCATTGAGGATGAAGAGTTTCCGATTGGAATAACCTTGGATGACACAAAACCTGATGGATCTTTCCCTGCCATTATGGGGTTAAGAGCTTCTAGCCCATACTTACTGATATTTCTTTTTGTATGAAGGAGTGGGAGGAGGAGGAAGAGGGAAAATGGTCAGGTTATCATCATCAGTGATTTCCCACTCTCACAGCCTCCATAGGTGGCAGAGAGCACTTCTGACAAGCGTCTTGTGCACTCTAGTCCATATAAGCTCTTAGCTGAAGCTTCTGCTACAGATAGCCTAATAAAAAGGAGATGGTTGGGAAAGAGTTGCTGAATTCCACTGTAGTTAATGTTAAGCATTCAGTTAATATTTTCTTTGCTGTGGAGTATATTCAGAAATAGATCCCTTTCTTACCTAGCTTTGGGAGCCTGTATTCGGTTTATGTAGGACCTTGTATTTAGCGCCTGGGCCAATATGAAAATGCAATTGTCCAAGAAATCCTCGTTTGCCTCCTCCCCCCATTGAGCTGAGGCAGGACAATTAACATCAGCTGGTGGCTGAGCAGGGGGTCAGCTGTGTAGTGAAGAAATCAGGATTCTGCAGAAACTGCCAAGTAAAAAAGTTGTCGTTTGGACAAACAGATGGGAAAATATGTAACAGCAGTGACTGGCTTTTAAAATAGGTTAAGCCAATATGAACAAACAATCTTTACAAATGTTTCCACTGTAATCTGAGGCAAGACTGCCAGAAAAAGGCCCATATAAATGTCAGGCAACTACTCCTTAAGTATCTGGCAAGGAAAGCTTGCCACTTCTACTGAACTGTACGTGTTTATGGGCATGTTCAAGGCTTAAAAACTTCCATGGCCTGAGAGCAGTAAGCCTTCTCCAAACCCCATGTGGCAAACAGTTTCCTGCTTTTTCCTTGTGGAACTGCCAGGTGGATCTCTGTGCCTGCCCCCTGGGAATGTATGATCTCCCTTTCAATTAACTCCCCAGGGTGCCCTGCACAGGCCTTTTCACCCCTGTGTCCTGTAATTATTAAGTGATAAGGTATGATGAAAAAGTGTCAAACTCATTGTCTTTTTTTAGAGTTATTTCAAGCGAGAGTTTGTGAATCACCTCGGGTGCTGACACTGCATGATATTTATATGCTGTATTTTTCTTTTCAGTTTCATCCTTACCAGAAAGGCTGTTAAACTGGCCCATCTCAGTAAGGAAGAGAGGTGAGAGTTCAGAAATTGTAAATTTTTCAGAAATAAGTCAGTTCTCTGGGGTGCCTCTCCACGGGAATATGGTTTTGGATATGCATGTGCATATGCACATATATATATGTTCAGTGCAACTACCAGTAAATTGGGGCAAAAATTGAGCTTTTAGCATGGACAGGCCAAGACACTAATGCTAATAGCATCCAGTTATGGATATTTCTGAGTTTCCAAGTCCTGGCCATTCTTCCATGTTATGGCTTATCAGCTCTGTGTCTCTGTATGAACTGAGATTTTTCTGAAGACATTCCCAGACTGGATCTCCACTGAATAATGCTTCACTGTGGGGATATAGAGAGTGCTGGTAGGAGTAGTTTTGTGTGTCCTTCACATTCAGACTGGGTGATAACATTTTTAAACCTCCATGTTTACAATAGTGTAGTTTCTCCCTTAGGTTGTGAAAGGAACAAACAGTACTTTCTAAATGTGTTTTTTTGGTACATACGCAAGTGGAAGAGGAATTCTGCTTAGGAATGTGAGTGGTATTCTCCAGCTTATATTTTGTTTTCAGCTATAGTAAATCTGTAGGGATTTCATTGACTTATATTGCTTGTCTTCTGGTCTTACACCAGTGAACATGAGAATGAATTGGCTCTGCATCCTAAAATAACTGTACAAAGATTTATTTTTTCAGAGCTCATTGCCAAAATCAACCTTTATTTCCCATTCCCTGGGTCCATTTTGGATGTCACATTTAGGCATAAGCATTTAAAATATGTGTGAAGATAAGAACTTGAAAGCAGACTTAAAAACCAAGCCAAACCCAACTTTTTTTGCATTGTATTGCAATAAATATGATTTTTTTATAAGAAGAGCAATAGCTGAGAGGTTTTTTCCAATTTTTTTTTTCTGACTCTGATTTTATTTTAATATAGGAAGAAGAAGATCTGTGAAGCATATGCCAAGACAATGGGGATGGAAGAGGCTTTACATGTAAGAAGTGAATGCCTGTTTTCACCTCTATTGTACAGTAATGCTGCTCCTTTGTTCTGGACCATGAAGCCAAAATTCCTGGTACCTAAAATGTGTACCTAAAATTGGATGTTGTACCATATAATCTGTGCTCCCAAGGGGAAGGTAGCATCATGTACTACAGGAAGAAAAGAGCTGCCAGTCTCACTCTTTCCAAGCAAAGAGAAGCCAATGCACAGCTTTATTTGTCATGTCATTTCCCCATGGGAGGCTAGTGCTTCTGTAAGAGTACAAAGGTTTGTTTTGTGCAGATGGATAGCATTATCCAGATGACATGGCACTCCTTTGACAGGTATCCTTATCCTTTTCTTTCCCTATTCAAAGGAAATCTGTATTTTATTTCCAGTTTCTCTGCCACTGTTTTACTCTCTGATGTTTGCTAATACTTACAGCCTGTGCATTATGAAGAAAAGAACTGGAGCATGGAGCAATATTCAGGGGGTTGTTACACAGCCTACTTCCCACCAGGCATAATGTATTCTTTTGGAAGGTAAACCAGAGAATGCTTTACTTTCTCATTTACATTTCTTAGCTCATGTACAGTGATTCACCTTATGAACCTATGGCATATGTAGCATATTAGAGGAACTCCAACCCTCTTTCTGCTCCCCTACTCCCCAGCTAACAAGGATCTTGCTACTGACTTTAGTAAGAGCAGAGCTTCTCCTGTGACTTTCAAGGAAACAAAGCACAGTCACAAAGACACCTGCTAGTTCAGGAAACATTTCCCCACTAGGTAACTTACAGTATTTGCCTTAATGCCTTCTAAGACCTTGAGGACACACATCTTGGACAGATGAAGAGTCTCCACTGACTGTGTACCTGGAGCACCAGGTTCCAGTGAAGCCCATTGAGTCACATCATGAGGGAAGGACACAAAACCCTTACATGAAAACTCATTCTTTCCTCCCACCCAGCAAAGCCTCTCATGCCCTCCCCATGCAGAATTGCTGTACTCCTGAAGGAATGTGTTAGATAATACTGATTAGTACTAGGTATGTCGCTTAAAAGCGTGTGGAAGGCACGGCTCAGTATGTAAAGGAACAATCAGACAAATCTTGTATACATAGCCAAAGACCAGACAAACCATGTAGCACATCACAGCATGAGCTCCTCCTTAGCATGTCCATCACAGAGTTACACCCTTGCCTCTGTGCCAAGATGCAAGTGGGAAGAAGTCATCCCATGCACAGCCTCTGCGGTTGTAATTTATCTGAACGCTTGGGTAGTGATGGGTGAGGCCTCTGATGTGTGGAAGCTGGTGTCATGCAGACAGGGAAAACCTAATTAGGGGATTAGATGGGAGCTCTTAGAGCAAGCACATCTCTCTGTGGGAAAGGGAGCTCCTTACCTATGGCTGGGTTGACCGGGATGCTCGTGCAGCTTTGCACAGATGAAGGGCTGGCTTATATGACCCTACAGGGTAAATTCAACTCCCTGAATGCTGAAGCCTTCAGATGCGGTGCCCTTTTGGCACAGCTTGCAGCCAGGCAAGTCCAGCCTCCAAACAGAAGCTGGTATTAGTGACTCGTCACTGCAAAAACATCCTTCACATCCCATTGTAATGGCAGGATAACAACAAAGCTACCATGCAGAAGACATAAATCTGGCAGCTGCACTGCATTTCTGGAGGCTATTAGGATTATCCCTTATCCCAGCACTAAAATAAGGCTCATATTATTTTGCACAGAAACTGGGCACACTGATTTATGCCTTAGATTTTCTGTCTCTCAGATCTCGAGTTTTGTGTACAATACCAAGTAGGTGGTCCTGCGGGGACAGATTATCACAGCATGCTCCCCAGAGTAGGTCTGCAGGAATTCTGGAGAACTGAAGTTGGGCACTCCATCAAAGTCTATAAATTGCTTTTAGAAGGATCATCGCCTTCCTGTTACTTGTCATCTGACATTCTCCATTTGTTTTTAAGGGTCATTCGTCAGCCCATTGACAGAATCTATTTCGCTGGCACGGAGACGGCTACCCAATGGAGTGGATACATGGAGGGGGCCGTACAGGCAGGAGAGAGAGCAGCCAGAGAGGTACAGACTGTTGGTTTGCTTTCAACATCTCTATTAAAAGGTTAAGAAGAATTTAGTACATCTTGGAGGGTCTGATTTTGTGTATCACACCCTGTAACTGTGCAGAGGCTCCTAGAATTTACGGGGAACAATCCCAGAAAAGGATGTGAACCAAAGGCTTTTTTTAAAAAACTTTACTTAGTTTGTTATTGAATAAAGTGAAGCCAAGAATCTCACCTAAATCAGAAAATTATGCAGTGTGTTGCTGCACTGGAGACTTAAAATGAAGCTCATGCCGTCTACCTCATGTCTAGAGGAAAAAAACCCTCCAACCTGATGCTGCCCTTAGATATGCTACTACAATTTCTAACAAATTAATCACTGTATGTTTTAAAAGTAATTTTAGTCATTACAAATGCTCACAGCTATTTCCTGTGCAGCCATCTGGAAATCTGAGCATTGTTCTCATTTTTGATCTATCCCTTCTGCTTCTCCTTTTACGAGAGTACCGTTAGCTCGGCTTTATGAATCTGTAATGGGTGGCTCTGATAATGTCTAAATCTCCTCAGAATGACATGCATTGGGCTGGGTTCCCAGTCACAGTGAAATGCCTTTACAACAGTCTGGAGGGAGGGGAAAATAAATTAAAGGGTGCACATTACAGTTACAACTGCTATATGGCAGAGCCACGGAGCTGTTATTTAAGGGAAAATCAGCCCTTTGCTTACATTTGATAGAACATCATATTCACCTTATAATCCTCATTACTTGCTCTGTTTCAAGTCACTTAATTTCTCTTTTCTTTACTCCATGCATGTGAGTAGTAGTTACAAAGACAGTTAGTTTTATCTTCTGGAGACATTCATTTGCCCCCGAGAACCTCTATGATTGTTACAATCAGTTTATTCTCAAGTAAAATCCTCAGTGAGCTTTGTACTGCCTGAATAGCCAGGAGATGGCTTTGTAGTTGTGTGCCTTGAAAGCCCCGAAGTTGTCTCTCTCCTCTTTCTAGTTAGTGATCCAAGCAGCAGCACTCCTAACAGGCTTTGTGTCCGGAGTGTGTCACAGCAACCTCACCTTGCTGTTTCTCAAACTGTCATGTGAAAAAGCATTTTTACTTGTACTCAGAAAAAAAAATTAAATAAACATCTGGAGAAGCTGTAGTGAAGTCCTACTTTTTACAAATTACTCTGTAAAACTGTCCTTCTATCCTTAAAACACTGGTTAGGCACACCACCGTTTGGTGACTAGCTGTCAGATATTTACACAAACTACCAAAACTGCCTCCTTCTTCTCTCTTTGCTGATATAAACAGAGAAATCACTACACATTTTTCTGGTTCAAAGCACCTTCAGCTAGTCATAGTTATACCTTTTATCAGTGTCACCTTGCTCTGACTTGCTCTGCTTTTCCAAAACTGAAAGTAGTGTGGGTTTTATTTTTTTCTGACATGGTACACATAACTTTATTCTAGATATTGCACCGTATGGGGAGGATCTCAGAGAATGAAATTTGGATGCCAGAGCCAGAGTCAAAGGTAAGCCAGACTTTCTTGTTGTCACCTGGTCAGGCGCACACCCTTCAGTCAGGCTGCAGTCCCTGCTTCGGCAAGGTTTTGGTTACCTCACATCCTGATGGTACTCATTTTTTTAACTCATCTGGGGAATATTCTTACCCCTGTCTGAGGGGTCGATCACCAAGACCTAGGGGCATGGATCTTGGAGCCTAGGGGACTGCAAAATGGATGATGTCAGCCTAGTGCTGACCAGTCCCAGGCCATGGTTTTAAGCCAAATATAACTTCCTTCCAGTCACAACTAATTCCACTTGTGCTGTCCTGTAGATGACAGAAAATACGACTTTTGCTGCCCTGACCTTCCTTTGCCCCCTTGATCTGGTCCTCAAGAAAACTCTGTGATCTCCCCACCCTAGTAGGGGGTGTTTGCCGTGTCCCCTGCTCATGCAATGAAGGACACCCTGCAGTGGTACCATCTCCTCTCTCCCCCAGGATGTTCCAGCCAGACCATTCACCACCAGCTTCTGGGAGAGGAACCTGCCGTCTGTGCCGGGACTGCTGTGCCTGCTTAGCTCTACCATGTGTTTCACTTCTGTGGCAGCTGCAGGGCTGTTTGCCTATAAAAAGGGACTCCTAATTCGAAACTAGTGGGGACCACATGTCCATTGGAAGCTGAATACTTCCTCTTCTTCCCTTTTACCAGATGAGTGTTATTTTTGGAGAGAAGTGGCACGGACAGCTGGAAAGGGCAAAAGTTGTTCTCCTTGTGGTTTTTCTTTTTGGTACCATAATTAATGCATCAAATCTACTGCAGTTGCTACCAGCAAAACAGAAGTAAATCAACTGTGGAGGTGTTTTTCAAATTTGCCTTTTCCTTGTCCATTTGTTTTGATTGGACAAGATAATATCAATGGTATATTCCCAACACAGAGAAGGCAAAATGCAGATCACACCTTTCCTGAAAGGCAGCAAAAGGCCTTGGAGAATACATTAGTTTTCACTTGCCACTTTATTTTTTACCACCTAAGATAATAGATGGCCTTATGTATTCACCTCAGTTAGTGGCACAGAATATCCGAGGTTATTCCCATAACATTCCTGCTGCACAGAAGAGATTAGCATGCAAATCAGACATAGAATTGACAAATTAATTTTCAAATGCATGTGATTAATTATTAATCATCGCAACGTGAAATTCAACCGTGATCTGATTGAAAAGAGGTAATTACCACAAAGCACCTCACTAAATAGAATCATAGAATGGTTCGGGGTGGAAAAGACCTTAATGATCAACAAGTTCCAGCCCCCCTGCTGTGGGCAGGGACATCTCCCACTAGACCAGGTTGCTCAGAACCTCATCCATCCTGGCCTTGAACAGCTCCAGGGATGGGGCATCCACAGCTTCCCTGGGCAAGAGAGAAAGTATGAATGGGCTTTATTCCTCCCCCTACTAAGCAAACAACTGTGCTTATCTGTTCTGCAGGGCGCCTGCGTTGGTGCAGCATGGCCATGGCACGGCTCTCGGTTGCTTGCTGGCCCAAGAGCATCTGATCCAGCCTGGCTATGCACTGTTGGACTGAAATGAGTTAGCTAAGTTAAAGCCCCTCTGACTTGTAGCAGGTGCTAGCTGTTACTTTCCAAATGGCAGCAGCTTCCTGGCTCCCTGTCAATTTGCTGCCCCTCTTTTTGCTCGTAATCTGTACTGCCTTCCTCCAATAAGGAGAAATATATTTGGGGCTTGAATTACTGCCTTGTAAATTACAGTAATTGGATACATCTGCCTGTTCTGCTCTTATGTACATGACACACATAAAATAATCACTTTAGTGTTTAACTGAAGTCTGGAATATATGTTTCACAACGTACCACCATTAAATGGTCTTTTTGCCATGACACGTGAGCATTGTATGTGTCCATGAACTCAACTGTCATTCAGCGTGGGTGAAATGTGCCTTTCAATAGTCCTGAAATCTTGATAAGAGGAGCTCTTCAATAAACTTTTCTTCAGATTCTTTCTTGTGTTGTTTTTTTGTGAGTTTGTGGAAGGTGGTATTTCTCTAGTGTGTTAAATCACATGCAGCAGCTGCCTAACCCTTGCTCTGCTTGATAGGATTCATATATATACGACAACAGAAATGCGTACCTGCCCAAGATGACCACATGCAAATGTTCTCTCACTTTTTCGTACAAAAGCCTTGTAGACACCATAAGAGCAGACCAGTCTCAGCCTAGGCACAGGTGGGCTCCAAATCAGAAGGCCTTTCAAAAGGGAAGGGGTGCTTCAGGTGGCCCCTTGTCATCAGCTGTGAGCAGGTGCTCACAGTGCCAGTGTTACACACTGCACAGAAAAGATGCAGACAGGACCTGTCTCCTGAGCTGCTTTGTTCATTGTTCGCAGCCATTCTGTGTGAGGATCAGCCAGCCACTACCAGTTTCTCTGGGGGAAAAAGCCTGAACACATTATTTACAAGAAGACTATCTACATTTTCAGTCTCAGCTTTCTCCTCTACCTTGAACTTACACATGCACTTCTAAATTACCCACATTGGAAATGAGAGAATAGTCTCAGTAGGAAGCAGAGATGTTGGGTTTTGAACACACTAAACAGTAGTATTAAATGCTTTTTAAACTATTTTTTGGCAGATCATTTGACAGGTCAGTTTAGCATCCACCTTAGGAACATTTTAAGGGGGGAAAAGAGACTAATGCAAATTGCTGTTTGACTCAGGGGTCCCCGCAGAATATGTTCTCCCCAGCTCCAGCCATTACAGAGAAAGGATTCCTGTGCTCTGGGACTACCCCGTGCATGCAGCCTGGGTAGTCACAGTGCTTGCCCGAGGGCTTAGCAGGGGGAGCACAGGCTGGCTCCTGACAAGCCTTCTGTAGCATTAAATGGTTCTACACCATTACAGGCTTCCTGCAAGGGGATGTTCCCACCACCTGAAAAACACTGTCATTATGTGTTCAAAAATATTCATCCTTAAGCATATTTGTGGCAATTAGAGACATTCAGTTTTGTGTTGACTTTAAACTTGACATCTGAATTTCACAGCTTTTTTGTGCATGTGCAAAAGAGACCCCAAATCATGTGGAATACACCCATGAGGCAACACTGTCCAGCTTTGGTTTTCACCTTATCCACACACATTTCTATTGCAATTTGTTTGAGTTTTGAAGTGCAAGTTTGAGACTGAACTAGTCTCAAACTGCTAAACAGGGCCGGGTATGATGTTCTCCACTTTGCAGGGAAAAAGCACGTCTCGCTGCTGTGGGAGTGGGAAGCGGCAAATGAAATGAAGGAGATTGATTAAAATTGGCATTTCTGAAACTCCTGCAGCTCCCAGGCACCACACCACTGCAGAGAAAGGGCAGCGTTTGTCAGAGATTATAGACCGCTTTCCATCCTGCTTTAATGCCCTTTCTGACAATCAGAACAATTTCCCTGTTTAAACATTGAACATTTAGCTTAAATATTAAACAGCTAGGCATCTTTCTTAAAACAATTTTGAAACAGAATGGGACTGAGTTAATCACCACTGACAACTCCCCAAGCGAGCTGCTGCTATTATTAAAACCGTGAGGCTGAAGCACTGTGGAAACACCTCTTTCTGCTGGGGACCAAGCAGCGTCCTCACCCGGGCCATGGGGTGGGAAAGCCTTTGGAGACCTTCCCTAACCAGGGGTGCTGGGTGTCCCAGTTTTTGGAGGAAGAGCCCTGCACTCCCTTGGTAGAGGTGGAACATGCTCTGTCCTCTCAAAGCCAGGGGTGAGGTGAGAGAGGCCAAAGTCCACAACAAGTCCCTCAGCACGGGTTGGAACTGAACTGCATTGACACGGCTGGGAAATGGAAAAGCCCCAGGTGAAAAGGGTGCTGTTTGATGCTTGGAAATAAAGCAAAGACCAGAGCAAGCACTGGCTGAAGGTGCAGAAGAGAGGGAAAAGAGAAAAAATAGATTAATCCTCCATACTTGCAGTGAAATAAGAGGCCCCATGGAGCAGATAGGTCAGATGGTCCAAAGTAAGAAAGTGGAGATGATGCATGTGAGAGAACCTGCCTCTTTTTAGCTAAATTGCTGGTTTTGTTTACAGATACCACAGCAGCTGTGCCCAAGCCCCTCACAGCAGGTCACATAATTAGTCTTTCAACACCTTCCATGGAAACTGGCATCAGGGATGGAAAACACTCCTGTGAGACTCTCATGCTTCCCACCTCCTTTCTGCCCTGCTCCCCTGGGCTGCAACTCCTGCCAGTGCAGGGCAGCACGGCTGCTGCCTCCTGGCTGCCGTCAACCAGCCCCATGGGGACGGCGACCTTGAAACAGGCCAAGCTCCTGGGCCACCAGGAGCTGGATAGGCAGGAGGTGCGGGAGGAGAGCCACCGGCTGGCTTCTTCACACTGTCAGCCCAGCAAGGCTTTCCTTCCCTCATCACCTGCCTGTCACACAGCCTCCAAAACTGTCAACCCAAATCTCTCTGGTTGGAAACTCACCATGTGGAAGGTCTGGGAAGGGGCCATCATCACGAGGATGAAGTGCCAGGTTGCAAAGTCTCCATAGTTTGACACAGAGGATGTGAACCTCCCACCAGGTCAGGCAGCATCCCTCCAGCCGTGCTCCTCGCACAGGGCAAGGGGGAGATCTGACCAGATTCACCCAGAGTGCTGAAGGTACATCCAGCTTCAAAATCCACTCTGGGCCAGCAAGTGGTTGCAGCCTGTGTTTGGTCTCTTCGCTAGTCATTCACTGGCAATACTTTCCAGTCCTTGTTTGATCCAGCCCCCGGTTTCACGCTTGATCTCTTTCCTAGAATCAAACATACTCTCAACTACTGTCACAAATTAGCATTATATATTTGGATAAAAGTACTGCCCAGGGGGATGCGCCAATGTTCTGCAGTCTGATGGGCCATTACATGCAGGTTTCCCACCAGTCGATTCCTACGTCCTATCAACCAGGTTCTGCTGCCTGACAGCAAGGGCTTTCCCCAGCCAGAAACCACACCAGGAACAAGCTGGGGACTGGTTTTATGTTCTCTGCACACAGCTCAGATCCCAGTTCCTGACAGCAGCATCAAGAAATAGCAAAATGGTAAAAACCAGAGAGTCCTCATCTGTGGAAACAGGATTTTAGTCAGCTGTTGTCCTTTCGGGCTGTTTCCTTTCCATGGAGCAATTGGAAACAAACCGATCTGCTTTGTAAATGTTCCCTGCAACAGTTGCTTGACACACACAGACACACAGACACACACACACACAGAGAGAGAGAGAGAGAGAAAGCAAATTTCACCTTGGTGAAAATCCAGAAGGTGAAATTAGATGTGCTCTTTGTTACAGTGAACTGTAACTTTTTCTTTTCCCACTCAGCTCCTGCACTTGGCAATCAATGCTTCAGGCTCCAGTTGCAATTCCTGTTCTGCTCATCATTTGTAGTGCCTGGCTTCCCAGTTTCTGTTCCCTGTTTCTTGCTCTTTTCAGGGTTTTTTGTTTGGTTTTGGGGGTTGTTTTTTTTTTCTTCCTCATTTTACGTAACAGAGGCAGAATAACCCAGGACACAGAAGGAGGAGGGAAAACATTTTCCCAAGTGAGAGCGCATTCCTTGTGAGAGGAAAGGGAAGCTTAGCAGAGCAGTGCTGGCAGCTTGCTGGGTGCCAGAGGTCAGCAGAGCCTCCGAGCTGCCCGTCTCCTCTTCCAGGGGTCCCAGATGATAAACGGATCGGATAGGGGTGTGAGTTTGCACTGCCTTTGACCTTAGCAAGCACAAGACAATATAAGCCAGACATCCTTTGCTGTCTCTATCTTCCCACGGTTACCCTTTCTCTATAAAATGTAACTGTGAGCTCCTCTGCCACTCGCCGTACAAGAAGACAGCTTTCACTCAAGATCGGGCTGAAAATGAAGCAAAGGACATAATTACTGCTTGTGCTGGCATTTGGACTTTCGTGACCAGACCATTCACTTGAAAACTCCTTTGATTATAGCCTGAGCACCATAATTTTAATCAAAACATTAGCTAAATCCAGGATGTCTGGCCAAATTACAAAAGGCAGAGCCTAGAGTTTGCAGGGCTCTACTGTTAGTAGCCACCAGCTGCAGACAGCTGTGCTGAAGCGTGGCCACTGCGCTGGGATGCTCGAGGCTGAAATAAAGGCTGCCATCTTCTGGCTACATCATAGTATTTTATCACCTCGCAAACAAAAAATGTGTCAGAAGCTTAACACTTTGATTTGCAGAAAGGTCTCAGTGCATATTTCTGCACTGGTGCTTACCATTGCTGTTGAGTGCCCAAAATATCGAACTCTAAAATGGAAACTAAAGGAAAGGGATGCAAGTACTCACCTTCAAGCCCCAGTTCTCACTCCTCTACAAGCTCCCATATGCCATGTTGGAGGAAGCAGAGAAAGGCAGGCTCCATCTCTGCAGCCTCTGCTTCCCGGCACTAGCCAGTCCCTGGCAGAAAGCAGGGCAGTGAAATAACTGATGCACCGCCCCTCCACCGGCACTGCAAGGCTTCCTCTGATGGGCAGCTGAAGTCTGCTGCTTGGCAGAATGAAGGAACTGGAGGAGAAGTGTGAGCACAGATACTAAATGCACCTGAACGCTGCCCTCCTCTGGGAAGGGAGTTTCTTTGGGGGCAGTTTGCTTTACAGAGACAGATAGAGGTGTTGGCTCAATGACGCAACCTCTGAAAAAGCACTCTGGCCATACTATAGCTCATAAAGAAATTATTGGGAAATAACACAGTTTCTGATTTAGTTTAATATTCTTGTTCCACTTTGGGCTGAACTGACAAGTGGAGGCTGGAGTAACATCTCCCCTTGATTTTTATTAAGCGCAAGCATGCGTTTCAATTGTTTAAGATAATGACTGCACAGCCCAATGGGACTTCTTACTGCCTCAGACCTGAAATAGAAGTTTCCACATCTGAAATTATAATGTAATTTCTGATACATGCAACACTGCTGTGCGAAGTGTTTCCTTACAACTTGGAGCATATGCAAATTGGGAGTGAACAGGCTGAGAGCTGAAAAGGATGCCTCGGTGCATTATTAATACGCTTCCTTCTCTCCCCTCCTTCCCATCCAAGCATCAGAACATATTCGAGTGCAGTGTTAAATTCCATTAGACGGCAGTGCAGGAGCGAACCAAGCCATGTGACAAACCCAATGAGCCAAAGGTGGTTGTTTCTGCTGGGTACCGCTTCCTCGAGAACTTCTTCAACAAGTCTCTGCTGCTGCAGGGAAATGGCACTCAAAGAAACTCCTCTGGAAAGTTACTACTGACATTCAATGACATCATGCCCTTGGGTAAGTAGGGCTGGTCTCTCTTTGCTCAGACTTCTGCTGTAGGTCAGATGAACGAATTGCTTAGATTTGGATGAGGCACGGGGGGAGGGAGTCTACAGAGTCTGTAAATGCCAGAGTAAATGGAGCTGGATGGAGAATTATTATTTTGTCAGGGCCATTCCGCTAAGGAGTGATTGTAAATATTGCTAACAGAAAATTCCCTGTGTGCATAGCAAAAACCAACCCAGGGTGAAAGTTAATAACCCTTTACTTCTAAATTAGAAAAGGTATCTCTCACATTCTACCAAGACTGTCTTCGACCTACAATGGACATAAAAACTCAAAACAACTTTGTTTGCCTCTTATAGCAAGGCCAGGAAGAATGGAAAACAGGGATAAGCCAGTGTGGCACTGGGTAAAGACTCAATGGACAACACCCTTAGTGTGTGTTTCACAGCTTATCACAGCTATTGAAAATTTTTTAGCCTAGCTTCAGAATAGGTTATTGCCACTGATTGTACAAATCACACAAACCAACTTACAAACCCTCTTACTCAGGTGTATTTTTTTCTTACAGCGTAACGTGGCACTCAGCTGCTAACTGAAGGCTTTCTAGCAAACACCACTAACATTCTAACTGACTGGAATATCATGACTTTGTTTTTCTTTCCAATGACTAATAAAATAATTGTGTAGCCTGCTTGCATAAAGAACAGCCATGTATTAACATATGTGTGTAGCTACCTATTAACATTCAATTTATTAACTTGCATGTCGTTAGATTGACAGGGCCTGCATTATCCCTGTTTGAATCTCTCCAAAGCTAAATACCCCAAGGAAGCATTTAAGTACTTGATTGCCGTCAGCAGTTGGTAAGAGGTAGAAGTTGCCTAGTTCAGTAACCAAATAGCATCTGTGCCACCTGGGCAGGGCTGGTTTAGGACAACATGGCCTCTGGGAAAGCTGCCACCTTTTGGAGCAGCAGCTGGAGGCTGGACAAGGTGCCCTGAGACAACTGAAAGGCAAAAGGCAACTGTGTTTCAGCTCCTGAATTGCTCTCTAGGTGGGTAGACATCATGTGCTCTTTGAAAACATCTCACCTTGCTATTAATTTATTTGCAGAACTAGTGAAACACATGCATTACATACGAGTTAATCCCATGTATGTGAAACACGTAACTGAGATCCTGAAGTTAGAAACCCATCAATTTAGGTATCCTCCTACACAGAGCGTGAGAGAGAAGGATGTGTCTAGAGGACTCCTCCAGCCCTGCGTGGGCTGAACCCGCAGACGAGGAGGCCCTCTCTCCCCACTCGCTGCACAGAGGAAGACCAGACAGACAAGGAGTGTCTCAGCAGCCCTGGTGATGGAACACCTCAAACGAGGTGGCAAAATCTTTATACCTTAATGCACTTTCCTAAATTAAACAGAAAACCTCCCCTTGTTTCCAGTAGATACCAATCTTTATCTTGGTTCTGTACAATCTGAGGGCAGTTCTGCCTTTCATTCTTGGATGATTTTTTTCTAAGGCAACCATACTGGGCCACGGGGGATTTATCCTTCCTTGAGCCAGAAGACAAAACTCATCCCTCAAACATTTTGGGATTTGCTTCAGATGAGTAAATTGGTATAATTATCCAAGGTGAGAGGAAAAAATGATCCTCAGTTCTCATAATAGAAGTGAGTTTTGTGTGATTTAGCCAAATAATGCTCAAACAGGTCCTACCCTCTCCCAAACAATGAGTGTGATTTCTAATTGGTTTCTCAGGAAATCATATTAGTATCTTCTACAGATGTTATACAAAATGTATTTCTCCTGCATTAATTTGTCCAAATTAATTTTCTGTACACTGGACTGCTGGAAATAATAAAGTGCCCCCTGGCTGACATAGTCTCTTTGCATTGCACACTGAAAGCTTTGTAAATAAATACATAAATTAATAATTATAGAATCATAGAATGGTTTGGGTTGGAAGGGACCTTAGAGATCATCTAGTTTCAACCCCCTGCCATGGGCAGGGACACCTCCCACTAGACCAGGTTGCTCATCCAGCCTGGCCTTGAACACTTCCAGGGACGGGGCATCCACAGCTTCCCTGGGCAACCTGTTCCAGTGTCTCACCACCCTCACAGTACAAAATGTCTTCCTAATGTCTAGTCTAAATCTGCCCTCTTCCAGTTTAAATCCATTACCCCTCCTCCTATTGCTACACTCCCTGATAAAAAGTCCCTCCCCATCTCTCCTGTAGCCCCCTTCAGGTACTGGAAAGCTGCCTTAAGGTCTCCCTGGAGCCTTCTCTTCTCCAGGCTGAAGAAGCCCAACTCTCCCAGCCTGTCCTCATAGGGGAGGTGTTCCAGCCCTCTGATCATCTTCCTGGCCCTCCTCTGGACAATAATAATGATAATGATAATGATAATAATAACAAAGCCAACCATTTCAGTACCTCCTCTGGGATGCCACAGGATATGTCTGAACAAACGGTTAAAGTAGTAGTTCAAATCTGACCCAAGGCAGCAGTGTTTTAAGAAAGTCACAACCATTTGTGAGCTGCTTTGAGGGCCTGTGAAATGCATTGCTGGTTCTGTTAAGTTTCTTAGGGGACGGGTACTTTATAGAGCATGGAAAGGATTAGTTGAGGGTATTCGCTTTCATGGTATTTGTGCTCCTTTATAACTTGTAAGTAATACTGAAAGTTAAGCCTATACAAAGAGCACTGCATGCTTTTGATGGGTTTTTCACAAGGATGGTTACGCTTTCTCCAGTGTCCATAGACTACTTCTTCATGAAACACAGGTCCCTTCCCAAGGCTGAATTTGTTCTTCGGTTACATTATCTCTCTAGCAGTGACACCGAGCTGCTGGATGAAATTAAGCCAGTGATTTTTGTCTCTCTTTTCTTCCAAGTTTTTTTATGTTTACACCATGCACTTTTTGGTGCCAGGTCTATTTCTTCCCACTTTCAGTTACAGCCGCATGTCACCTGCCCTTGACTCTTAGGAGCAGCTATAAACTCTGTCCCTGCCCATACGTGTTCTAGTAAAGAAGGTGCTGTGAGAGAGGTATGTTCATGATGGGATACTCCGAATCCACCTACAGCAATAAAAACTAATTCTGAAGTGTAAGACAGTTGTCCATCTATATGTTGGGAGGAATTACTACCAAAGGTGGTTTGATTTTTTTTGATGTTTGGTTTTTCTGAGGGGGGAGGGGGTAGGAGGGCTTTTGTTGTTGTTGTTGGTTTTTAAATCCTTCTTTCCTTCATTACAGAGCTTCGTTTACTGAGAAAAGCTGAAGATACCTCACTGGCTTCTGTATGAAATGCAAAATGTTGTGTTTCTACATAATAGTCACCACCACAACCAAGTCAAAAGGGTCTTCCACAAAAGAAAAGCCTCGAACAGTATATGTGACATGACAATATTTATTGATTCTAATTAAGGTTAAAAAATTTCACAGCTGTCAGATTAAAAATATCTGCAGAGCCTATTGAAAAGGGAACTTAAGAAGGAAATCAAGGGAGACAGTCATCACAGAGGCACTTGAGAAAATGCTACAGTTATAAAAGGCACAAATTCATCACACACACAGCATATATATTCCTGCAAAGTGAAGTCACTCTTTTTTTTTTCCAAAACACTGAGGAGGCAGGCATCACTGAACACTGACCTGTACATGACCACAGGAGACACACTATAAGCAGCAGCCTATGACAATGCCTAAACACTTTGACTGGAGAGATACTTTGAAAACAAGATTGCTTTGGCCATCCTGTTTTTATCTCTACTGAACAGATTGTAAGATCAAGGTGATCTTAAGGTGGTAGAGATGGGAAAGGGAATGTAAGTTAATTTAAACACAGGTCAGGTTTATTTGTGAGCATTTGTAATCTAGGATTTAAGTGGCTTTGCTTCTTGCCTGAGAGCAGTGGCTGACTTGTTGTCATTTAGCTCTGGCCCCCTTTTGCATCCAAGTACTTTTGGAGGACACACAATTCCTTCTTCCTCAAAAATATTTTTTTAATTACTCAAAAAAAACCAAACAAACCCTTAAAATTCCTGCACTGCCATAAAGTCTACCTCAGTGAAACAACAGTCCTACTGAGGACACAGGAAGATTATTTTAATATAAATCCTTAGATTCTCCTCCAGGCCTTGGGTTCCAGTGATGGACAATGCTCAGACATATACTTAATTGTGATTAATGTCTTTGTTGTATTGACAGCAGATGTGCTATCTGGAATCAAGATCTGCATTGACAAAAAACCGCACTAGTTAAAAGAAGGACAAGGGGCTTCCTCAGATTGCTCACTTCCCTGTTATTGTTGAGTAGCTTATACAATTAGCTTTCAAGTACTTTGGTTAACACAGAATTTCATGCTGCAACCCAACATCTTTCGCAATATACAGTTGCTATCAGAACAGTGTACAAGCAAGTAAACCTCTTTTTTTTTTTTTTTTTTTTTGCAAACTCTTCAGAGCCTTACAAAATATGCACGGTAACACAAATCAGTTCATAAGAGACAAATACAATTACTTCCTTTGTTGTTCCTACAACACATTTTATTAATCTGGTAAACTGCTGTAACTTTCATGATAGCAGATTTCTCATTAAATATAGTAAATTAACAATATAGCACAACTGGTTACCCATTAAACCAGACTTCATTCCTCTCTTTGAAGGGTTGTCATGACAGAATTTAAAAAATGTAAGCCAGTTCCCTCTACCCATGGGGAAGCAACTTGATTCTCTACCTACATTTGTCAATTTTCTCATCACACTGACATCCACACACACAAAGTGCCACATATTCCTCTTACACGGAAGATGTTGAGAAAACAGCAGCAAATCCTTCTTTTTAATCCCATAGTGGTGACAAACTCCACAGCATAATCACAGTAAGACACGGCTGTAAAGACAAAGAGAGCATTCTTACTGCTTTGGCAGGCTGTAAGGAAGAAGACAGAGACTTTCACCTGCTAATATAGATGCTGCAATTCAGACCTCCCAGCTCCACCAGATTTGGCTAGAAATCTCAGGGGATCAAAATTTAGTTTGAGATTTCAAGTTGCACCTACTTCTAGCTGTTGCCGAATAACATGAAATTATTTGGGTGGGGTTTCCATTTTTGTTTCAATTTGAAACTAAGAATAAGAAAGGTTTATAACTATATACACTTTTTTCTTTTTTAAATTGGTCAATCTCATTAAAAGCTTCAGTTATGATTCAGTTCAGTTCTAACTATACCTAACTTCTGGTTTTCCCTGGATTTTCTGCCTTGTGACACACAATATTTTGTTAGACTGGGAAAAACCTCTGCCAGATTCAGGGGCAAAGAAGATAGCTACACATTTTGGATGTGAATAAAACCAATTTATCCTCCTTATTCTCATGGATCTGCTCCCCTTTAGAGACCTGCAGAATATTTCCAGGGCAGAAGCTGGACTTAAATTCGAAAACAGTTTTGGCAGAGAAATCATCTGCAAATGCAGCAGCTCTTTATATGTTAAGTATGTATTCACTGTCTAGCACTTAAAAATATCTTCCCAAATTTAGGTTCCTGTGTTTATTTCTGGCCTGAGAATTGTCTGAGTTGCAAAAGCTCTTAACTTACACAGTTGCCATTCAACTTTCAGTTCCTAATTCATTTAGTAAGTAAATCACACAGACAGAAAGCCACACAGAAGCACTCTGTGGTAGGCAAACGTCCCAGCCAATTAGTTCTCTATGTGGTACAATGAGAAAAGCCATATGTACACTGCTGCACTGTTCTTCTGACTTGAAGACCTTTATGTCTGAAAAGTTCCCCTATGCATTTTAAAAGGCTGTTATGAGGATATTCATTTGTGATAAAATCCAAGCTGCTGCTACAAGATTTTTAACTGGCACATTAAGTTAAAAAGAATGAAACCTAAGGGCCAAAAACTGATACATGTTCACAAATATTACAGCCTTATAAGTAGTTCAGTGGATTTCCATACGACCATTTGGAGAATTAAGTACTACTCAGTACAAGCAAGATCAGATGCTAGCCCAAAAAGTCTACCCCAGACTGGCAATGTGTTTCTTCTACCTTCTGCTCACACTAGTTGCTGAATATGTTATTATATTTCCCTCCATGGCTTCCTAGTGCAATGTAATTTCATGTGTACTAAATCCTGTTCTCAGTCACACCTGTCTCTCCCTGGTTTGTATTGTGCACATGTAAAACAGCAGAAAAACCTAGAACAAAGTACTCTCATGTTGACAGGTAGGCACCTAATGTCTGAGTGGCTGGGGTTCTTTTGTTTCTTTTCTTTTTTTTTTTTTCTTTTCTTTTTCTACATTGTTTGAAAGGTACCAAGTTAGGGAGGGCAGAAGCACTTGCATGTCACTATCCTATCTATAGTTCTTAGAATCATAGAATCAATAAAGT
>VZTO01013907.1:1614-22529 GCA_013400615.1 Syrrhaptes paradoxus
AGATTTAATAATGAATTCTCATGTGATTTCATTTCAACTGCACAAGACCTTTGTATTTCTTGAAATCATGGAGCTACTGTTTGAGGAACTGTTGCTTGGCATCCTAGAACATCTTGCTGTGATGTCTTACCCCCCTAAGTGGAGGTAATACATGAACAAACTGGGAAATATACTTTAAAAAATCTATCACCATAGAAATTAAGTGAAAGAAATCGATGAGCTGGGATAACAATAGGCAAATAACTATTGAAAAGGCAAGCTTCATGTGCATTTTTTAACAAAGGTAATCCTCTTTATTTTAAAAAATAATCCAGATAATGTTGGGATTTCACTTGGTTGGTTTTACAGTTTTGGAGGTTAGCTTTAAAAAATTCCTTTTCTCCAATCGGATTAAGAAATTTACCTGATATGCACTAGTTTTCAGTTTCATGTTTTGGTTTTTTTTTTCTATAATCTCTGTGATTGTGTCTCAAAATGCAGTGATTCCTCCAGCCAAAACTGCTCTGTTGCTGTAAAAATGTTGAAGTATCAGTCAGATTTTTGCATTTTAGGATGAAAAAATCCCAGACAGTCCAAAGAATATCAGGGACACAGTGTTTTCTCTAGTGTTGTTACACATGAATTTTTGTGTCTCAATATTTTCCCTGGAGTAACCAAGAGTCTCCTCTCCACATTTGCAGTGGCTGGACATCAGATTGCACCAACCTGATTGAACAGGAAAGAAATAATGAGAGTTTAAGCAATGACCCAAGTTAGAATTGCTTCTCAGATTTGTACATGTTGTGATTGGGGTAAAAAAGGAAAGTGTGTTAGCATAATATATATAGGAGGTCTTGAAAACAGATTAGATTCAGTTGTTTATATCTGTGTAGGTCATTTCCACATACTTCACTAAAGTAGACTAACTAGAGAACATCAAGTGTGGAAAGGGTGTTCAGCTGGGATCGATGTATAATCTGAATGTATTTTGGAATTATATGTTTGAGTTTCACAAAGTACATGGTTATGATTTCAATAAAAAGTAGCTACTAGAGTGTTGGAAAAGTAGCTAAAATACTGTGATTGTTAGTCATTCATGATGGTCAGTGGACATTTATTTCAGCCTGCCTTTTTCTAAATTATATTCACCGCTTAATGTATACCAGTGGTATCATTTTAGCACATGCAGCCACTAGTTAGAATAAGCTCAATTAAAGTTAAGTGTCTCAAGCTCTTTTTTTGAATGGTTTCAGATGAACTTAGATACAGATTTTTGCCCATAAGACTCTTTAAGTAACGAGACATTTTAACTATTGAACTGATCATCCAAGTCATACAAAATCTCTTAAAGGGAAAGCACCAAGAGGCTGAACTCCTTTGCAGGTTTATTGCTTTATTTTCTTGCTGTTCTTTTCTTTTCTCCCATTTGTCCCTTTCTCAGCCATAATCTTTAGCTTTTGCAAATCATTTGTTTGTAAAGATTTGGCCCTTGCTGCTTTGATAGGAAATCAGCAAGTATTCATTACTCACTGGCTGGAGTTTGTTATTGTTCTCTGTGTATCTTCACACAATGAAGATAAGAAAATGGTGATTAGTTCAGCAAAAGTGTTCTTAATGTGACCCTCACTTTAACTTGTATTATTGCTTTCTCCTCCTGCCAGCTTGTGCTTCTTCAGATTTTATCATTTTTGCAGGGATGTGCTACATGCATGTTCAGATGCAGCCTACCTGAGAATGGCACTGGGAATGCAACAGGTGAGGGTAACCCATGGACTGTGTTTTTCTGAGTTCCTTCTGTCCAGCCCTCTCAAAAATTGCCCAGAGATACTATCTGCATCATGGTGCTTCCAGGCTGCTTTCATAGGGGCAGATGTTTGTACATGAGATGTGCAACAGACTCCTTGCTGGAGCTCCTTTATTTTACTGTCTGGATGTGTAACACTGGTTCTTTAAGATGGTTTGTGTATCACAGTGATTCACTTGACTGGCAAATTTCTAGATGTTGCCAAATTCCCCCTGGATCCAAACTGCGTTTATTTTCTCAGCTCACTTCCATTTATGTTTCCAACACCTCTGCTCACTCTATGCTAGGACTTGCTTTGCTCCAGCAAGGGCTTTTCGGCTGCATCTTTCTTTCCCTTCCTCCTTCCTGCCACTCCCAGTGCTTTCCTAAGTGAGTTTCTGACCTTGATCTTACTGACAAGATTCAGAGATAAGACTGGATTTTTGTTGGTGCAAGAGTGACAAAAGGGAAACACGTAAATATTTTATGTTGCACAAAGTAATATATTCACATAACATGTTTTATATTACTGGGGGAAAAAAAAAAACAGATCCTGTTTTTTGAAAGTAGGAAGAGCATTAAACAATAAGCCACAGACAAAACAGAATTTCTGCCAGTTTTGATTTGAGTTTAAACAAGCAATTTGCTGGAGGAGTTGTATTACGGACTTTGTTGTTTTTAAGCACCAATTATAAAACCCACAAAATATAAAAACCCAAATAGATCACAACTTCCCTGGTTTAAGGAAATCAGACCAAAACTAGCTACATCCTCTAATCAGGAATCAGTCACACTTGAGGAAGAGTCAGGTCACAACTCAAGGTTGTCTTGATGCCTTTACCCATAACATGGGTGTTGATCTACAGTCACCCCTTTTTTGAGGGTATTCTTGGAGTTGACAAAGCTTGAGTGGATCTACCTTCTCTGAGGTGTCTCTGAATTTGCTCCCTATGTGTTTCCCATGATATCCCCTGAACTCTGAGACACGGTTTCTTTAATAGTTGTTATCTAGAGTACCAGGTTGTTGACTGGATTGTGACAATGTGCATCTGTCCCGTATTAGCTCTTTGCATGGACAGTTAGTTGCTCCCAGAAATTGTGACCTCAGCCTCGCTGGACTGAATAGTTTTAACCACTTAGGAGCACTGAAACAAAAGTCCATCATCCTCAACACAAATAAGCAAAGTGCATGCCCACTCCTACCCTGTTATACCAAGAAACTTCTGGTTTAACTAAAGGTAGTTCTGTGGAATAATTCTGTAATTGGCTTGAAGCATCCTAAGCTGTGAAGCAGGTATTGTGGTCCTTCAGGTATTTCACAGAAAGTCTTCCCAAGCTTTCACCACCGTATTTTGTTTTCCATTAATATGGCTATATATGTGTTTGATCACAGTATAATAGCACATTATTCTGTTTTCTTTTGCTCAGAATAGATGAGTTGTCTTTTAAAGGTCTTTTGTGTCAGAATGAGTTTGCGTAATGAAGGATACGTGGCTGCTGAATGCTGAATGATTCAGCAGTGTTCCAGTAGAACAGACTTTGACGTATAGATGTGTAAGTGACATGAGTTTTTCCAATATATAAGACTTAAAACATTGATCCATTTACTTAGCCCTATTTTATCTTGCTATATTTGTTCATTCGTAGCCTGGATATTTTCCTAAAGGATTGTTTCAGACTTTAATTGTAAATTTCCAGCTGTCATAAATCTTGTATGGCTGTTGTTTCATTGGGATTGTCTTTATGTTTGTCCTGTAGAAAACTGAACACAGATCTATTGTTTCTTAGCCTCCAAATTCTCTGTCTGGCAATTTTAATGTTTTGGTAATATGTTGGGGTTTTGTACATTTATATGAAATCTGTTAGGATTTAGTTTTGCATTTCATACCGCAGCTCATGAAATATGACTCTAATTCATGTATTTTCAGTTTGAATGTTGTCATCTATTCCAAGATGAAAAGTTTTAAATTAGGCATGTTTATTAAAGCTTGTGCTTCAGGTTGTGCAAAAATACCTTTTTTTTTTTTTTTTTTTTTTTTATATCTGTTTTTTATCATTTTTTTTGATTTTTTTTTTTTTTTTTTTAAGAATATCAGTATCTGAACATTCTGAATGAGATGTTCTTATTAACAAAATGGAAGAGGGAATGAGGAAGCGCACCAATGAAGAGCATGTGCAATTCTTCTTTGTAAGCCTTCCTTGCAGTACCTTGGGAGAAGGACGTGACAGAGAAATATAAAAGAGCTAGAAGAGTCAATAAGTAAAATAAGCATATGCAGATTGGTAATGTGCTTGAAAAAGGAAGTGGAAAAGTAATGGGGAAGAATGACAGTGGATAGCAAATCAAATACTTTAGAGGTATGATGTTTGAGCTACACTAGTTTGCAAGACTTCCATGGTCAAGTGCAAAAAAATTATTACTTGAAAGTTAAACGGGATAACACACAAGAAAATATTCTTCAGAATTAGTCAGAAAATGGACAGGCACCCTCTGTGCATTAAGTTTAGCACAGGAAAGTAAAAGCTAATTAAAATTTTCTGTATGGATTGCTATTTGCAAGAATTTTGCTATTCCTTTGGGTATCCAAAGTGTAATTGTTTTCCAGCTCATCTGAGAAATGTTTGTTAAAAGAATGTAAATAATTCTATTAATCTAAATCAAAATTTTACTCTTCATTGAAGAAGCAAATTGCAAAATCTGAAAAAAAAATGGAGAAGCAAATCACATAAAGCTTTGTTGCTGTTAAAAAGAAATTTATGAAGTTTTTCATTAACTTAAACTGAATGTTAAAATATATAATTGGTATCACTTTTATAATTTGACTCCTCACAATCCAGCTTATGACATTTTTTCAATGAAAAGACCAAAGCATGAAAAACAAAGCCAAAGTTCAATGTATTAGAAGTGAGTTATTAGTGAACAGAGATGAGCAATACCTTAGAAGGGAATTGCATTCCAGAAGTGCCTCATGCTTGCACAGGTCAATACTGGGAGCACAGCTGCTTTAAAAATCAGAAACTTTTCTTCTCTCTTTTAATACATTGTTCCAGAAACTACTGTAATGTTTAGTCTTGTGCTTGTGTTGTATTAGGTAGCTTTTTTCCATCATGTTTTTAATCCAAATTATACCCGCTGTCAGGAAGGAATCTGGTTATTGAGACAAGGTTTACCAAGTCTTGTATGCTGAACATGATCTGCATCTGCTTAATTTCTTGAGGAGACAGAAGAACTTGGAATGCTGAGAGTTCCTCAGTCCGACTTATACATTTATTTTTTTTTCTCTCCCTTATAGTACTTACAAATTTTATGTGAAGAAGCACAAGATAGGGCTAGTAAGAAGTTTTGATTTTGGAATTAGAAACTTCCTTACTATCTAACCATTTACCTGTGCATTTTATTTCAAATGTTGCATTTAAAAATTTTGGTAAATTTTATTTTTGAGAAACTACAGTAAATTTGGTCTTTTTTTTCCTTGGTGTATACACTGAGCTATAAATTAAACCAGTGTTCTTAAATCTGTAAGTCAGTACCCTAATCCAGCTGACTGTCCAGTGGAGGCAAAGTATTTCTCAGATTATCAATGAAATTCTAAACCAGAGATGTCTTCTCTGATTTTTATTTTTCTTAAAAGATTTTCTACACCTCTAATAATTGGGCAATTTTTAGAAGTAAGAAGAATGTGAATGCAACACTTAAATGTCATTAATCACAAAGTGAATTTGTTTAGTGAATAGGTGTGAGACTGATTCATATATCAAAGTGGTTTGTCATTTGTAGAGGAGATAGAACATAATAAGAAATGAGAATTTTTATTTGTAAAATTTTCAAATTTGTAATAAATTAAAGCTAACTTGAAATGCTGACATAATACCATGTCCTAACCTTTACTAAAATACTCTATTTTTAAAAAAAACTAATAGGTTTTAGGCATTGTGCACTATGGAATACACTAAACCTGCTAGATTCTAGTAAGGGGGTTATGATATACAATCTCCATAACACAGGACAAATATCTTCAAGCCTACCTATAGCATCTGTCTCAGTCTTTCAATTTACTCCTTTCTGTGTGACAAAGTGACAGGGATACCTTGGCCTGTAGGGCTTCCAGGTTTCTCATTCTCTCGTATGCTTGGATTCACAAAGAAAGTTTCCAGGTATCCTTTGCTGCTTAAGAGTTGATCTGCCATGAGAAGCAGTCAGCACTGTAGGCTTAGTTGCTTCCTTAGCCCGCACTGCCTGGGATGTGATTCTCCCAGTTCATAACATCATAGATGTATATGCTGGTTCTTGACCCATGGCAAGGTCTTTAACTGGAGAAGTATCACCCATGATCAGTTAAAATTATATATGTTTCTGGAGCCTGACATCCTGAAATCAAGGTAGGCAATGAAATGGCAAGAGCTTATGTGGGATGGAAAATAATATAATCAAGCAGTTCAGTAAAAATGCTCTTAGTATCAGACTGTTTGTGTGGACTTTGACAATAGTCAGTTCAACCTGTGAATTGCAGTGTTTGTTACACTGGAAGAACATTTATTTCGTCTTTAATTTCCCTGCCAGTACAGCAATTTGCATCGAAGCACCTGAAGAGCAAGTGAAAAGTTTCACTCCCTCCCTCTCATTTTTGAGGGAGGGGGAAATGAACTTATCATAGGATCTATCTCAAAATGTGGTATCAGTGACAAAACTTGGTGAACAAATAATAAATTAGGAATAACGAGTTGCTGGGACTGATAATGTTCATCCAGTATTAGTAAGAGCGCTGAGAAAGATAATAGCCAAACTGAAGGCTGTAGTGTTGGTCTTTCAGCCCCCAGAAAATGTCTCATGGGATGCCTGTTTTCTAAACAGGCTTCAAAGTAGGTCTAGGCAGCTCAGATCTGTATCACATATGTATCAAAGTAACAGAAATGGTAATCAAAAACAGAACTGATGAGCTCACATATTAATATAATGTGGTGTGAGAGAATATCCTTTTTGAAGGAAAAAATTGTGATGCCACCCCAAAATCAGATGGAGTTCATTTTGGGTAAATATGAAGTGACAGATGTGGAAAAAATCTGAACTTTGTAAATTCAGTGATGTGTTTTAAGCCAGTATCAGGCATGAAATAAGGGTCTTGTGGTGATAACAGGTCTCTCCGTTAAAATGGCTGTTAGGTGGTCAACGACTATAAAAAGGAGGTACTTGGAAGGAGTGGCTGGGATGAACTGCTAGCCTGAGCTGGAGTGGCTTTTCCTACTTGTAATGTGTAACTCAGCATGGTATCATTGATAAAATTGATTTAGTTTAGCAAGTTCCTTAGCATTTCAGATAGTGAGTCCTGAATTGCCTCCTGAATATACCAGTAACATCTGCCTGTTGAAGACCTTCCTACTGAAAACTTCCAAAGAATAGGTGGTCAGAGATCTTGGGTTTAGTGAAATAATGGAGATCTTCAGGCCAAAAGCCTTGATGACAACCATTTCATCACTCTGACCATAATGTGGGTTAATATTACCACTTGTGAGTAAAATAAGCAGTGGATTAATTTATATATTTCACATTAATTTTAGATACAATAGATAAAAGGTAGTTTTATGCCATGCATTGGGAGAATCAGAAACTGACTCTTCCTCCGTTACTGCTGTTTTCAAAACTATGAGCCTTAATTTGTGGTACAGTAAAAGGTTTTAGTCCATATGCAATATGTCACAGAATCTTAAAATCTAATCCAGCAATAAGCAGTCATTTTCTTACTAGAGAATCTTTCTGCTCCTAAAGTTGGACCTATTAAATTAAATTATCAAGATTTACCACATCCTCTTCTTTCTTGTATGGAAGTGTTAGTCCTTATCTATCCATCATCTGAGCTTTTGCTTTGTGAGTGCTAAATGATGTTAACAAGTGTGCTGCTAATAGCCTTTCAGATCATATCCATGGTTCTCCACGATCAACTGCCCCAATAGTGCCAGTCTAACTTAAAACATTTGGTTTATAAACAAGTACAGTGAGCCAGCTACATGATCCACAGCAGTTTGACATTTAAAAATGTCGGATAAGGCAGAAGATTTTAGATAAAACATAATTGTCTAGATAAAGTGTACATTTGTACAATGAAAAAACTACCAAAAAAAAAAAGCCCTACTAGAAAATCTAAATACTCATTCATGCCATTTGTGATAGAGATAAATTTTAATGTTTTCACATTCCAGAGCAGCAAAAAAAATCCATTAGCACATAGATTCTCACAGTCATTGACTGTGTGGGAAGATGCAGATGGGGTTTTTTTTCTTCATTGCGGCAATATCACTAACAGCAGGAGCCAAAACATACTATGTCATGTCAACCTGAAACAAATTAGGATTTAAGAATCTAATAAAGTTGGGATTGCTCAGTAGTGCCATTTGCTAACAGAATGTCATTGCACACAAATGACGTGTGCTCGGAGTTTTGTAGCTCTGGCAGTTAAAATACATGCATTTCCCTGTTGAGCCGAAATGCCAGCGGCTACCCCACTGTGGGTTTTAGTGTGATATTTCCCAGCCACTGGCTGGTGAACAGGCTGTATGGCCAAACAACTGCACTGAAGTTCCATTAAGAAAAATACCTGGTGACCTGGCAAAAACTCAAAATCTGCTTAGATCAATGGTTACCATACTGTGCTGTGCAGAATTGCACATAGTCAAATTAAAAAAAAAAAAAAAAAAAAAAAAAAAAAAAAAAAAAAAAAAAAAAAAAAAAAAAAAAATAAAAAAAAAAAAAAAAAAAAAAAAAAAAAAAAAAAAAAAAAAAAAAAAAAAAAAAAAAAAAAAAAAAGAGGAAAAAAAAAAGAGGAAAAAAAAAAACCCCACCTGTGCTAAATCTACTGAAAATGTTTTTTAAAAAAATCTTACTATTTTTTTTCTTAAGAACTAAGGTATTAGTTGTACCAAATTTGAATATTATTTCTATTACAGTGAGGAAAAAAACCCCTAAAAATGTAATGGGCAGATGTCTAATTTTATTATCAAGGAATGCAAATATTTTCATTTTTGCTTCACATGTAGCCAGGGCTAAGACACATTTAAGAGCTAAATAGCTCCCTATGCAAGTGTCCTAAACCTGATTTGAATTCATGGTCACAGCCACGTATGTACAATCTGAAATAAAAATTTGGATATAGAGATGTTAATGGCATATACTGGCCCTCTTGTTCTATTAGTGAAGAAAGAAAACTCATCTAAGCATGTGCTGTACCAACGACAGTTGATATAATTCCAGATTCAGAATAATCTCTAATAAATATTGCAAATGCAAAGCCGTGTTATCCTTACAAACTTGGCTGTCCTCAACTCAGTTGTTTGTGAAGCACAATGCAGCTCTCTTCTTCCTGGGTGTCAACAGTGCACGTTAGGATGTTCTGTATGGACGCAGATCCTCTGTGCAAGGGTAGTATTGGTTTGACCTCCCTCCTGTTGCAAAGATAATGTTTAAACTGCTGTGTTTAGAAACATAAATATTGTTATATGTATTAGATGCTAGTTTTTCATCCACTTCAGACTCTGTTCTTGAATTAGCTTAAAAATATGAAGTGTTTGAACGTCGGTTTCATATGTAAACTAAGTGGTTTTACAACTATTTTTTCTCATAAAATAGAAAAGGCTTGTTAAATATGTTTCAGAAAAGCTTTAGATCTTCAAGGTCCAGTTGTCTGGTGCAGAAAGACATCTTTTAATTTTCTTTTTCTTTTGCTTAACCTCCAGTGTACAGGTTTGCATTTTTTAAAAGCCATTTGTTGGTAAAGCTGGTGGTGCTGTATTTTTTTCCCTATTCTGTGCCTGCCTAGACAGTTGGACCTCATTATCTTCTAGTATGTTGATATTTCCACAAAATTTAGCGCTATTAGGTTGTTGGTTTCAATGTGCATAGAAAGATTTTAGAAAGAAAAGAGTAATGTGTCTGTAACTTGTAAGGTTTTCTATTTCTCTACCTAAGTCCAATCGCTATTTAAGAGAGAAGACGACTCATCTCTGCAACTTTCACATCCTTTAATGAAGTAAAAGCAGTAACAGAACGTCTGTATGGAAAGCGAAAGTTTTGTTTAAAGACTAAAAGCTAAAAGAGTAGAAGGTTATGGGGAAATGCAGAAATTCTAGTGATTAACTGAAGAAAACTTAATGCAGCACACATTTTCCAGGCTGACTGCACATTTCAGTGCTCCTTGGGGATGTTTTCTGGCACTACTTTCTTGTGTCTCAGGAACTGCTGGCACTTGCCTTGGCATCCTCTGCCTGTATCGTTCAGAAAGCTGTCCCAGGACTGCAGTGTTCTGCAGAGCTAATTGCTTCTTCTCTCACTGGATCTTAGGGAGTTAAAATCTGGTAACTCCCTGTTCTGCATAATTGTATTGTTACCTTTTCCATGGCCTTTCATCTACCAATGGTGGGACAACATTCTTAGCGTAGATAGTTATTTACAATTTTTGTTTTCCTTTGGGTAAGGGAGAAGAGATGGGGGTTTTTGTCTGCTTACCATGTCTGTGCCCATCTTTGAAATGGGAATTCAGGTCTCAATACATACTTGAAGGCCAGCTTGCTCTGAATATACCTTAAACCACGTCTTTACAGAAAGCAAATCATTATTTAATTTTTCTGTATAGTCTTTTGACTAGTCCTTAGATTCCAGCATTGCCAAATGAATCTCGCATCTCACAGAGAATCACGTGGGTTTTTAAGTTATCACTCTTGTCGCTCAGCTGTGTGCTGGATGGTCCTGCTCACTTCTGACCTCCCATCTGAGCTTGGACAGCAGTGAGCATTAAAGCATCATTATGCAGTATGGCTCAAAACAGATCACATGAAGATATTCACAATTATTGCTTAATACTCTGCCTCTGTTATAGCTCTAGGAAGTAGAGTACTCTAGGAAGTGTTTGGATTTTCGTGGATTTTTAACTTCTGAGATTTCAGAACAAGCATTAAAAATGCTTCAAGATTTTCACATGAGTCTAGAACACCTCTGAAGGTTTTAGAATAGAGGAAGAGATGTGACATTCTGCAACGTTGGTGTTACGCAGTGGTGGGTACCATGCCTTTTTTTTAAAGAGCAATTTTGTTGCTCTTTAAGATTTCATGAGCTGTTATCTCTACAAAGTATTTGCTAAAACTGCTCTTATCATTTTAGCAGCTTATTCAGTGAGTGCATCTTGAAGGGCTGGACACCTCTGATCCAGCCTTGGTCTGGGTGGTCAGATGCAGGTTGCCTTCCAAAGGAACATTCAGCAGCTTGATCTGGCTCCTGGCTGACTTTTCCTCTTCTCTGGGGTTCACATGGTGTGAGGTAGACATGGAGGGTAATTTACCTGAGTGTTGCCTTCTCCTGACTTCAGATCTGGCTTTGAACTGTTCAGATTGTGTTGGATCATCACAATAAACTATGATATAGTTCTTTGATTTAACACTGTGATGTATAGGGAACTGCCTGTCAATTAGTCCAGTCATACCTGGGGATCATGGGCATTTGGCTACCCACCAAAGAAACAGGCAGAGGGGTATGTTTTAAACGTGCAGGGCTCGTAACTTGATCTCACACCATGCCTTTTCGAGCAGTTTTTCCTTAAAATCCTTGCTCTGAAATGTGTAGAAGGCAGGAAGAAGGTAGGCCTGTAGTATGTCAATAAACCCTTAAAGTTAGGGAAAAGTTGTTTGGCTCATGAGTTTTACAATCAACTGAAGATGGTCTTGGAAAGACACAGGAGAAGGTTTAATGTGATAGTAAATGCATTCTTAGCTATTATTTACCAGAACTGTGAGTAAAAGAAGATTGAAAAGGGCTTGGTAAGTTCATTTATCGATTTCCTGGTTTAATGTTAGTTCTTGATGAATACCCCAGAGTGCTTCTACCAGACTTGTGTCCTCCTTCCAGGATCAGTTACTTACTCATGAAATAGGCATGGAGCATGTTTAGTCTCCAAGCCTCAAAAGTCTTCTCCAGGATGGCGGAAAAGTACGTATTATGTTCCTGGTTGTCCCTCATTTACCTTGTACTTCCCTTATGAAGCAGGCCCCTGAGAGTCTGTACGGCTGCAGATAGCATCTATGAAAAAAAGTGCATTGGACAAAATGTAATGTCAAACTCTAACACATAAATTGCAATTAATAGGATATACAACAATGAATTTCAATTAAAAAATGAACTCTGATAATTTAATTTTGTTATGACTTAGAATAAAACATGCCATGTAAGTATGTGGCTTCAATATAAAAACTAAAATGTTAGAAAAGTAAATCTAGTACTGAGCAATCATGTTGATGTTGTTGTCATGGGAACCTCATGATGTTCAATGAGGCCAAATACAAAGTCCTGTACATGGGTCAGGGCAACCCCAAGCACAGATATAGGCTGGGAGGAGAATGGATTGAGAGCAGCCCTGAGGAAAAGGACTTGGGGGTGTTGGTTGGTGAGAACCTGAACATGAGCCGGCAGTGTGCCCTTGCAGTCTAGAAAGCCAACCGTGTCCTGGGCTGCATCAAAAGCAGTGTGTCCAGCAGGTTGAGGAAGGTGATTCTCCCCCTCTACTCTGCTCTCGAGAGGCTCCACCTGGAGTGCTGCATCCAGCTCTGGAGTCCTCAGCACAGGAAAGACCTGGACCTGTTGGAGAGAGTCCAGAGGAGGGCCATGAGGATGGTCAGAGGACTGGAGCACCTCCCGTATGAGGGTAGGATGAGAGAGTTGGGGTTGTTCAGCCTGAAAGAGGGCAGATTTAAATTATACATTAGGAAGAAATTTTTCACTGTAGGGGTGGTGAGACACTGGAACAGGTTCCTGCCCAGAGAAGCTGTGGATGCCCCATCCCTGGAGGTGTTCAAGGCCAGGCTGGATGAGGCTTTGAGCAACCTGGGCTAGTGGAGGGTGTCCCTGCCCATGGCAGGGGGGTTGGAACTCGATCTTTGAGGTCCCTTCTGACCCAAATCAGTCTATGATTCTATGAGAATTAAAATTTTTACAGGTCAAGATGTTATCCCTTTTTGATGCAGAAAGAAATCGGTACCAAGGCTAATAGCATTCTCCAGAAATGCAAGCATCTTACTTGGTTATAGTGGGTGGTGAAAGTGTTTTTATGGAAGACGATGGGAGTAGTATTTAGATGTTTACCAGTTAGTCAACAATGGAGACATCTGAATAAATGACGATAGAAGCTGATAGGTATTAGTAAGTCCGGTGACTGGTATCAGGTAAATACTTGGTTGTACTGTTTACACATCCCAGACCATGCAAGATTTGGCAAAAAATTGCTGTTGAGAGTTTGTGAAGTAAACCCCATCTTTTCAGGCAGCTGAGTCTTCCTTTTGACATCTCTGTATCAATGGGTCATTCCGTTATCACATTAAAAATCAAGAGCAAGTCTAACTTGCTAAAACAGTCATGAAATCTGTCCAAGTGTTCAGCTATGAGAGACATTCACGTGTTTTATTGACAAGTTTGTAACAGAACATGTAAAATGCTCGCTTACAGTGTTGTTTTAATAAGTATTCATGATTGACCATTCTTCCAGATGCTTACACTAGGATTATTTTTAATAAGCTAAGGAATTATTTTTAAAGCCTGCTGCTCTCTTTTCATATGTGTATTGTGTGTATATTCTCCAAACTGTTTCAGTTCTCAGTAATGGAATACAAGGAACCTATTCCAAGAAAACTCGATTTTTAGAGCAAGAGGAAAACACCTGACAATGTAAATGAAACACGGATTTTCTTCAGGCATGTGAAACAAATTGAGCTTCTCTCGTATTCTTTTTGCACAGTGCTTGCTTAACAAAGTGGAGTCAATAATCTGGCTCCTGATGGTTCCTTTTGTCTTGGATCTTCACCCTCTTTAAAACTATCCAAGTCTCAGTGACTATTCTGCACCTCTGTGGCAGCACTGGTAATGGTATTTTGCCCTGGAGTTAGTGATTTTTACAGCAAGCTCTCAAAAAATCTTTTGGAAGAGCCTTTCAGAAGGGCCATTTTTCATAGGTAGCCAAACAGATGTATAGAGAGATGAAATGACGTGGAACAGATAGCAATACGTTTACGTCTCCTGTTTCCTTGTCTCTTGCTGTGCCTACTCTGCATGATCTCTGCCTGACCTACAGGGTTTTTTTCTTAGTTTATTTAATTCATTGTGTTTGTGGCTGTGAGTATATTGCTTTGCTTTTATCTCGTGTCTTCAAGCCGTAACTCTTTATCTCCTTACTCAAAGCTGCAGGACTGGAGGCTGAAACTGAATTTCTTTATTCTCTTTTCAGTCCTCTCATGCTCTGGAAACAAAAATTGGCAGAGCTAAGTAACTGTCAAGGAGAAAGAACAAGGCAAACATAACAGCCCCGGATTTTCAAAATGGGACAGTAATTTTAGATTCACTAATTTTCAGTGCACATTTTGACAAAGGAGACTCATTTACAGCCAGTCCTCTGTAGTTTGTCAGCCAAAATCATTAACATCTTTTTGTAATCTCAGCTACCATAGTATTTTTTTAGATAACCTGATTTTAAACAGATAGCTAAATTAAAAATTATTAGAAAAGATCATTAAAGTCTCTTGGAAATGATGACTAATATTATTATTTGTGTATTCTGCTCTTAACTATAACAAGAAAAGTTAACCTTCTAGAAAAGGTTACTACTTCTGATAAGCTAGCTTTTAATTTTTGATGTGTTTAACTCCAGTTCAAGGGATGTCTTTAAACAAAAGGCTTATCTGCTGTTGGCTTTGTATTGCAAAGTGACGGGAGCTGCAAAGCTGTGGTCTTAAACAGACCTGGCTGGTACTGGTTCAGAACATCCTTTTTATGTCTTAATAAAAATAAAAGTAATTTTATAACCTTATTTATGGTGTATTTCCTTATCTTAAATTCTAGTCAAGCAGTTTGCCTAGTTGTATGTATTCCTAAGAAAGCAATCAGTATAAACAGGTATTGCCGATTTGTTTTTCTTCAAGAACTGCTTTATCAGTTTCCATTGCTCAAATTTATGTTGGCTTTTTAGGGCATCATCTCCTCACATGTTACATTTCAGCAGCAGGATTGAGTGACTGATGAGTATGCAGAGATCATTTTGGGTCCTGGTCTTGCCTAATAGTACTAACCTCAAAATAAAAAGTTAATTAGAACAAGTCAAGGTATTAAAAGCGCTTGTATAATTTAAAAGCTGAAGTCTACATTTTCAGGAGAGTCTTAGGCATTTTGGAAACCTGATTAAATTAAAATCCTTTATGAGGTTACATGAAAATAGAACTTTGGCTTTAAATCACCTTGGTGATTTTGAAAATCTTACTCGGTGTCTTTCATTGTCTCACACAATAAATGGTAATCCTTCACAGGTGGAATTATCTTATGCCATTTGTAATTATGGAAGAGTGCAAAGACATCATCAGCAACAGCATATGGTTAGTCAAAATCCTCCACAGAACCCAAGAGCACTTCAGCTAACAGTTAATTTTAAACTGACAGTATTTAGAAACAGTTAAATGAAGACACAAGTAAGGATTTTTTTTCATATTAGTTCACTGTCAGGAGAGACTTGTGGCTGTTTGTGTTACAGTAGAGGTTACATTTCATAGCCCAGGGGTATAAATCCGATCTAAACTGACACCCAGCGCATCCTGGGCTTAGGCAGGGGAAGACCAAGATGAGTCAGAGGGTTGCTGAGGAGAGGCAGAGCCTTTACTCCGAAACTCCTTGTTCACATCCAGTTCTGCAGTACTCAGGTGCCGTTGTCCACATACCTCCACATATATGTTGTCCACATTGGCCCGTAGTAAAGTAGTTTGGTACTGTCAGCCCGAGTACTGGAGAATAGTGTCTGTAAGAGGCCCATTTGCTACTAAATGGGATTCTGGGTGCTAAATCATCACCAGCAAACCAAAGACTAAATGAGCCTGGAGACTGATCGGTCTTCTCAGCTATAGTGACTCTTTTCAGTGGGACTTGACTGCCCATGCTTGAGTTAGTGTAAGAGATGCAAGACCATATGCATTTTGTTTTTGAAGGAAACTAGTGCACTGAATGGGATAATGAGTAATCTGCTGGCTGCCATTGGGGAGGGGGATGAGACACAGTGGTTGGGGATGAAGGAGCTGCAAAGGACTTGGGACAGCTTCTAGTGAGGTGACAGAGGGACATCGCAAGCGCTTTAAGTGCTTTGCCTGTCTTCTGCGGAAGCATCTTTAGATGCTTGTGATAGTTCAGATAGTATTGAATTTGTGTTCTGTTCTGTGCGTACTGTCTTGATAATATAATAGGTGTTTAATGCAGCTCTGCCTGTCTTCCTTTTTTTACTGGTCTAGAATATCCTTGGTGTTTAAGACCAACCCTTATGTCAGCTTCTTTATTAAAGAATGTGCTGCAGAAATTATGCTAATTAAGCTGGAGTGTAATTATGGGCTAGAAAGATTATTTCACAGTCAGAATTGAATTGTTGTAGATAAAAGTGCATTAGCTTAATAGTGTGCAGCTAATTAGTTTTGCTATTTACTCGCAGAAGTTAAAATAAAAAGATGTAATCAGTTATACAGAAGCTTGAGAAATATATTGCAAAGCCAATGGGAAGTGTACTCTGAATCTTTCTTTAATTATTGTTTTGCTGGAATTTTTCTCAGTTTTCCTATTCTGAAATTACAATGGGCACAAGTAGCTAATTAACATACTTTAATTCTAGTTAAAATATGTATTGTACAAGTAAAATGTCTGATTGCCAGTTTGACAGTTACATATCTCTAATTCATACTGAAGTGATTACATCATCATTATGTCTTGGGCTTTCCACAAAAGGTAAAATATTTTGATCTCATTACATAGCAAATGAAGGTAGAGACTTTACTGTGTGTATCTTACTTTACTTTTCATGTTCGTCAGCAAGCTGAAATTTGTTTTCAGGGAGGAAAGACCTAAGCACTTGAACGGTGGACATATGTACATGAAATATCACAACATTGCAGGTGACAGAGTCGTGGTAAAGTACTGAAAATCAAAAAAAGATGAATTACTTTAGGAGTTTGCCAACAAACACATAGTTTTGTATGTTAGAGAAATACCCATATTCTCTGTGCTAGTGGTTGAGAAGTGCAATGTCAAACTGAAGTGTGGTTGGGCTCTGAACTTCATCCACAATTTAGCCTACAGAGCTTGCAGTATGATCACCTGTCTTTGTCTTGAATGAAAAAACATAGAAGAGGGAGATGTTTTTATGAAATGGAAAAAAATCATTTCAATAGCCTATATAGTGATTTTCTTCCACTAATAAATAAATAATGCTAGATGTAATATCCTCTGTTGCAGAACAGTTCCGCAGCTTTTCCACACTGAGTTTTAATGAAACTGGATATCAGTTTCATTTTTATCAGGTTATATCAAGAACACAAGCTCCTATGTGAATTCATATTTTCCATTAGAAGACTTATGAACAGCAAGTACTGACACAGACCTAAAAAAACTGTCTTTTCCCACTCCCAGCCTACCTTTGTGTGAACAACACAGCTGAAAAATCTGTGAACTTCTTTGTGTTTGAACTTGACTTTGAAATTTGCAGCAGCAATTTGAAAGATGACCAAAAATGTAAAATTACAGATGTGTAAGAAACATATTTCTTCTGCTTGCAGACATCAGTGGCTATTAAAAAAGGAAAGGGGGAAAGAATCAAAGTTTGCTTCTGTATCATGTATGACAGATGTTTGACTATCAGCCTAGACGGAGAGATCTTGTGTTTGTTCTGTGCAAGCATGCTTGTGTCTTCCATAGAACTGGTTATGCTGCCTGACCTTGATCTGAGTGTATCCCAGGGGAAGAGAGGGAAGGAAATAAGTGGTTCTCAGAATGGGTTCAGTGTCTGAATGAGAGTTGATAGAGATGACTGGAACCACCTGTCATTACAATTTTCATCAGTCTAGCAAATGAACCCACTATTTTTTGGGAGTGTTTTAGAGCGAAATCTAATTTCTTTCGTGATAATTAGTCAAAAGTTAATAGGTTAATGTAGGGCACACATGCTACATGAATTGTATGTATTGTAGAATCATTGTTTAAATCTTTAAGCACAGTTTAACCTACTTTGAATTATAAACATATCAGAAATTATTTTATAAAGAACTGGTATCAGTTGCTTAGTTGCATGTAACCATGATTTGAACAGAGTCACTGAAGTCTGAGGCAATCATTCATGACAGAGCTATAGGTTGTAAATACTGGATGTTTTTATAGCTGGAGTTGATGCTGTCAGCTGAATACATAGGGGACAGTTTCAAAGTTGGAGGGAGTGGCATTGTCCTTTCAGCTTAAATAAGGAAATTGGGGGGGGGGGGGCGGAAGGGAGCGTGTTAAGTATGAAAGGGAATTAGCTCTGAAATGAAAAAGGGAAAGGTGTCTCTGCTTCTCTGCTGGCAGAATATATTGCAGGGTATCACATACCAGCTAAATTCTTGTATCAGTGAAGGTAGTGGACACTGGAGTTCAATATAATAGATGAAAAATCCCACCCAGAGCATGTTGCATGGAAATACATACCATACAAGTAATGATTAAGTACCACACAACTAACTCATCCTTCTATATGTAGCTGTACTTCCACAGGTTGCAGAAAGGTTTTTTGATAGGTTGAGGTACATTTTTTCTTTAATATGTTCTCATTTCAAAGATCTCTTTAAGATATGGATTCTGATTTCTAAGTGACAGATCCTTGGCAGTATTTCTCTCATTCGTTAATAAGGGCGATTGCCCTGAATCAATAGCATGATTATTTTTTGCAGTGGATTTATTTGATATACACAGTGTTTCACAGTTCAGCTGGAAACATTTCTGCAGAAGTGCTGTGCAGAACAGGCTGCAGCCTTATTCTTTTTGTAATTGATAGAAAAGTCGTGTCCCAGTTGTAACCTGATAGGATGGCAACTAAGAGAGGAGCTGGCTTTCACTGTTCAAAGGATGTTTTTCTGAGAGTTGCATTTTACTGAGGTAAAGCTATCAAGCAGACATATGAGATGTCTATTTTACATTTATTTAAAATCTACAGCCTACTTCTGCCATAAACTCTTGAGTATTGTCCATATAATTTTTTTTTTCTCTGATTTGGCTTTTTGCATTGCTTTTTTAAAGTAAGACACCCTGTTCTTATTTGGTTTTGTTGCCAGCAGCAGTTGAGGGTCCATTGACGTGCTCATCGTTCTTCTGCTAGCTTTTGTGGTGTTGTGGAGACTCTGGGTTGTCCTGTGGCCCAAACAGAGAACAGAAATGTTATAATGTGAGATACCCAGCTAGAAACCATTCTTTCTCTCTTTATTCCTCCCTGCAAGTGCACAAGTACAGCCTTGTTTTCTGATTTAGTACTCTGAAAAGGGGGATACAGATTAGGTTTGTTGGTGCTTTGTGTAGAAGAGGACATGATTGAAACACCCTGTTAGAAACAGCAACAACAAAGCAGCACCCCTTCTGAATGGATATGTGTGACAAATCTTTTTTTTTTATTATTTATAAAATCAAACTCTTGTTAGAGTCAACAAAAACAGAGATTGATTAAAATTTATTGACATAAGACCATGTCTAGCTTGAGCAATGAATACTGCAGCATACATGCTGAATAGCAGGAGACTTGCAATCAGAAATTGGCTTTGATGACCCAGGTGGTCTCTTCATGTCCTGCACTCCCCTGAAATACTGTCTAGATCCTCTGCATTTTTAAATTCTTGAAAACCTTTTGCAGCCACATAACAGTCAATCAGCATGTTTGGTCCAGAGAGTTGAAAACTAGGGCTGAGGATAGTAGCTCTTCTAACTTTTGCCAATTTATTTTTTCCCTGTGAGAGAGGCACGTAGGCACTGTCCTCTTTACTCACACCTGACTTGAAGATGATGATATCTCTGTACTGCATTAGGAGAGGTCCCTAGAATTTCTACCATGCTTTGAAGGAGATTAAAGACATGTGATGAGAAGTAGCAATAGTATTTGAGTGTTACTAGTCATTACCAGTGGATATTTTTCTTTCCATCCAACACCTTTCCATTTGAGCAATTTTTTAACAATTGGACTCTTTTGTTATTGATCCCATGAACTTTCTGTCTTCTGAGTGTCAAGTGTATCTTGCATTATTACAGTGTTTTGGTATTTGTATATTGAGATGCATCAAGCTAGCATGCAGGAGACCAGTTTTTTCATGCTTAATGAAAACTGAAATAAAGGCAGCAAAGAAGGCCATTAGTCTGAATTTCCCTTTGACAAGAAGATCAAATTCAAGTGCATTTATAGAATTGTACAGCTTGCAAGTTTAATGAACAGAATTAGTTCCTCTGCTTCTCTAAGAGATTGAATAAGAGTCTAGTTGCAAGAAAAGAAAATGAGAACAGTTTGTTGTTTAATTTTTTTTTTTTTNATTTTTTAATATTCATTATTTAAGCATCAAAATATTGTCTGGATTGCTGAGTTTACTGTGTTCAGAAAGACAGGGAGTGCTGCAAAGTGTTACATAGATAAGAACGATGCCTGGGCGTGTATGTGTGGAGATAAGGTGAGAGTTGCTACCACACAGTGACGAAGTAAGCTAATGATGCACTCAATCGAGTAGTCACTAAGGAATGAGATAGCACAAAATATTTAGGATTAAGACTTCGTAATACTTCAGATGGACACACTTTCCTTGCCCCCACCCCAGCTGTTAAAAGTATTTCTGCAGCTTGTGCTAAACTGTATGCCCTGTTCACATTTCCTGTTGTCTGCTGTTTGCACACAGAGAAAATACCCAGTTTCTGATTCTGGTGTTCCCTCCTTTCCTATGGTGGTCTGCAGGTTACCCAGACGGTGATGTACCCATGCTTTTTATTTGAGGATAGGAGGAGACATCCAGTTTGACTGCTTTTTTATTTTCCTAAACCTGAAAAAGCTCGAGTTTCCATCATCCCTGCTGAGGAAGCAGTTCTCTCACTACCCCGCGACTCAGGAGCTGGGACCAGAAACTTGGTCAAGCAAAGCGAGCAACAGAGAGAGACAATCCATGTATTGTCATGTTGGTTATCGTGAAACTCATTGTGCTTAATAGCATAACATTAAAAGCTTAGGCTGGAGACAGGTAGAGTGCCCCAAAACTTTTGGGAACTCATGTGGTGGTGATTTCAAAAAATAACGTGGATGCTCTGAGACTTTCAGGGAGTATTGAGTGTGCCAGCTTC
>VZTO01013907.1:27576-105314 GCA_013400615.1 Syrrhaptes paradoxus
CTATAAGAGACTTGTATAAAACAAATGAAAATTTTTCACCCCTGGAAACTAGTCCTTCTTGTCCTGAAGGCTGCTAAAATTATCACAATTATTCAAGCAGCCTTAACTCTTGACAGAAGTTTTTGTTTGTTTTATATAGGTATCGAATTTCATTTAGAAACTAATAAAAATATAATCATCTTAACAGACCATCTGCTTGAAATGGCAGTTCATACCAGGGCTAAATTTTTAAACTTCTCCTGCTTTGTTCATTCTATCTCCTAAAACTGGTTACATTACAAACTCAGTATTCAGTGCTAAGGGCTTTTTTTCTGAATTAATTTTCATTTGTGTCCAACATAACCATTTCCAACAAGTATTCATACATCACTTACTTGCTAACTTTTCTTCTGGGAGATCAGAGGAGAAAAGTAGGCACAGCCTTGTTTTCATATGTAAATACCATGTCTAGACTACAGGTTCCTCAGAACAATTAACTGTACCTTTGATGAAGGGACCTTTTCCTTTTGCCCCCCTCTGCCTCTCCTGGCTTGGATTCCAGTACAAGAGAAAGAAGAACCTGAGCTGGTTGTCAGGCTCCATGAGATACCACTGTACGTAACAGGCTTTGTATGTTTTCTGTTCAAGTAAAACACATATTGTGAAGGAGAGAATTTGAAGTATAGTTATTTGGTGTAAAACAACTAATTTCAAATGTTCTCCGTTGTTGTCTTGTCATACCAGCTGTTTTCATCTGGTATTTTGTATCCTCTCCGAAATACCAACACCTGTACTTGGCATCTAGGATTGAAAATGAGAATAAATTAGAAGTGGAACTTCTAGGAAGAAATAATTAATTTGTCCTAAGTAAGATTGGTGGCTTGGGGTCTTTTTTTATAATTTTTGATTTTTATTTAAAAATATTTTCTCTAAGATGTCTTTGGTTGGATGAGAGCCATATATACAGGAGGCAGGTCTAATGTGTTTGAAGAACCTGTTAACGTGGTTAACTGTAAGAAAGCAATTACAAGAGGAAGCTAAGTAACATTGTTTCTGTCACCTCTGTGAATTTATTATTTGTTTATGGGTTTGTACTACCCATTCTAGACAGAAATAAGTGCTTAAACAAAGAATCCCTTCCTTTTTACCTGTTGACAGAGCCATAGTAAGCTGATACACACAGCCAATGTGTTTGTCATATTCATCTGCCAAATTTTCTTGCCTTCTCTGATACCTTTTACAATGTTGTCTTACTTTTCAAAATATCAATTGAATGTTAAGATTTCTCTGAACATATGCAAAAGGTCTCTTGTAGAAGCTTCCCGACAGTCTGTATCATCTCGAGATTCATTGGAATAGTCCATATGTGATTTATTAGTATATCTTTATCGTTTCTTTATATTAAACAGTTAATGTGAAATTTCATATTCATGAGTTAACATCTGTTTAGTCAGAAGAGAGCGAGCTGATTAAATTCTGAGTGTATTTTTTTACATCTCCTAATTATCTTCTGAATCTTTGTGAAGATGCAACTGTAATGACAACTCTCAATCTGACAAACATGCTGTATGAGAAGAGAACAGGCAATACCTCCGTTCTCTAGTAGTTCATTATTCTTGTAAAATGAGTCTTCTTTCAATGCAACATCTTAAAGTGTGGTGCCTGATTTTATTTGAGATGGGCTGCAGAGCTACTGTAAGGGTTGCTCAAACGCAGGTGAGTTTTCCCAGTGATGTACGTACACTTGACCTCTGTACAGCAGAATTCCCATAATTTGGGAAGGAAGCTAATGATCAGGAATATTTTTTCAAATATTGTAGCTGGACTCTGCAGCAGCTCTTATGGGTTTTTTTGGCAATGAAATCCCCGGTGACCATGTTAGCTGCAACAGAGAACCTACAGTCTTTTAACAAGTAACCCCTGATTTCCCTCATTTACCTTGTATGTGTAGCATTAGATGGAAGATGGTGAAAATATTTTTATCGCACAAGAAGGGAAAAAGCATGTGAGAATTAAGTATCTCATGCAGGGTGGCTGTGTGCATGTCTGGCTCTTGACACACAAAGTCCAAAGCCTTTTTCATGAATGGTTTTACTCTTAAACGCAGAGAGGAAAAATTTATCTGAAGTGACAGACTGAAATCAAGTTCAGTTCTGTAAGCTACAGAACACCTGCTGAGATGTGTTCAACACACTTGGATTCAGTTGTTTCATTTGATGCTAATGGTATTTCCTGCTTTGTTGGATTAAAGAAAAGTGCGAAGACTGAGTCTTTGTGTTTGCCTAGCTGCTTTAGATTAAGTAGTGTGAATGACGATTTAAAAGTAATCAGATGTATATGTGCATTGTATCATTGTAAAATTACAGAATCGCAGAAGGGCTGAGGTTGACAGGGACCTCTGGAGGTTGTCTGGTCCAACTCCTGCTCAAGCAGGGTGTGAACTGTACAATAGCTCTACATTGAGCAGGGACCAAATAGGGCATTCCTTTCTATAAGGTAGTAATTCATATGAAATAAAGATTGCACTAAGTAAAAAGGACTATCTGACAAACTAGCATTTCATAGCAAACCATTTGTGGTTCTGATTCTAGCCTCCATATTTTCGTTTTAGTAGAGAACATATAATGATATGAACATGTGTTGTCTTTCTTTTCTTGTATTAAGATTTCATATAAACTTTTTATTTAGGAAACTAGCAGTTTGAGACCTAATTCCATGAAGTTATTTACTCTAATTGTATAACCTTTATTTTTGCAGAGAAGTAGAGTTTAAAATGAAAAATACCTTCATATATGATTTAATATTTGCTTTGAAAAGAATAAGAAAAATCAAGATTTTTACTTAAACATGTCTTTCTTCTTTGTTGGCCCAACTGTTGCCACATTTATCCACTAATAGCAGATTTTTTTTGATGAATCTTTGTTTGTTTTTGCACAGAGAGTTCGGATGGCGAGATCCAGAGCTTCCAGAAGTTATACAGATGTTACAGCATCAGTTTCCCTCAGTACAGTCCAATGCTGCAGCCTACTTACAACACCTCTGTTTTGGAGACAATAAAATAAAAGCAGAGGTAAGAGTTATAAACTCTTTTTTCAATAGTGATTCTGTCTGCTATTTATCATCACCAATTATTTACATCTACTTTAAAAAGCGTTACAAAAGAAGGCATGTATGTGTGTCTGGACTGATTTTACTCAAGCATTCGCTTAAGTCATTTGTTACCCTTAGAGAAAGTAAAAAATGCCTAAAATGTTATTGTCACTAGTATATTGGTTTGTTTGATTTTGAATATTTTGATTGATTGTGTACCATTTAAACACTATCAGTAGTTGTTCAGTAAACAACTAATAATATAGTCTCGATCCCACTGAAGCATATGGGCATATGCTTAGGATTTTCAAAGAGAGATATTTGGACACTAAATACAAGCACAGAAGATTAAAATTAAGCAAAACGATTCCGAAACAAAGCCTGCTTTAATGTATAGTTGTGTGAAGAGAGTATAATTTCACTGGGTTTGCAGCTTGAACTGTGGTCGTAGGTCTATGACCATGAAATTCAGCATGGATTGTATCTAAAATGTAATTCAAACAGCAAAATTGGCTTTGTTCTGTACCTGCAGCTGATCGATAATTCTGGCTTGCTTGTTCCCTGTCGTTAATGGGACCAGTTCAGCTTTTGGCACAAGTTAAAACAGAAGGAAGGCAGCTCTGAGGGATCTGACAACCACACAGGAGTCAATTAAAATTGAATGAGTGAAGCTGTTAGCAGCCCCAGCTGCCTCCCCGGCCCTCTCAGAGATACTGCTAATCAGGGACATGTGGTGTGCACATAAATCTGTGCCTGTACTGGTATCTTTTAGCCTGGCATGTAAAGGTAAACTGAGATCAGGATCTGCTCTTGCTTATTTATCAGAACTGTGCAGTGATGCTGGCTTGGTAGCGCTTCATTCTACTCACCCTCAGCACATACCACTCCTGGGTCTATCCGGTTATAGCAGCTTTCCCTTCTAGGGTTTTTCATGCTGAGGAAATTCCCAAGTGAGTAAGCATGTGGTCTGCTGATACTGGTAGAACTGCACTGGTTGTGTACATGAAGAATGTTTGTGCACTGGAAAAGAGAGCTCGGGTACAGGTATTGCTGAAAACTTTATCTGCATGCTCTCCCCATACTCTTTGCTCATCCTTATTCACAAATTAGTTTTTCAATAAAATAATTGATTAATCTCTGAGAAAGGCAGTTCAATGATTAGAGCAATTTATTCATTGTACAATCTGTGCTTCCTTGGCCATAGATTGGGAGCCCTTAGGTAACTATCACATTTGAGAGAAGAAGATGGTTTGATTTTCATTGCTAACCATTTAGGGAAAAAGAAGACTGATTGTTGTTGATCTAACCCATCCCACTAAGACATCAGCCTTTGTAAGCTTCAGGCTCACGAGCTGGAAGGATGAAGGCAAGTATATAAAACAGTACAGCGCTAGGCAATTCGCTGAGCTGCTTCTCTGAAAAAAGATAACAGATAAAATGAGGACTTTCATTTGTTAGTTTTCAGGGCTTTGATATATTCCTCACTCCATAATACATAACATACATTCCTCACTCCATAATACATAAACTGTCTTTGGAGAGAAGCCAAAATACTTTTTTTTTTTTTTTTCTTCTAAACAGTCCACCTGACAATATGCTTTCAGACTTCTGCTGCTGTGGATTTTTCTAAGATAAAAACCGAGGTGTATCATACTTTTCTAATGCTTTATGAAGCTTTTTAGACTAAAGCATCCAACATTAGCAAATTATTTTATCTCTATATCTATCTATCCATCCGTCTATCTACCAGCCTATAGTACAGTAGTGTTTAGGCCATGATTCAGCAGAGCACTTAAAACTGTTTCTGTGTTTGTTTGTTGGAATCAGAATCGGGAGTGTGCTTGGGGTTTGCGTGAGCTCTCCACTGAATAAGAATTTCTTGAGGATCTTTTTGTGCGCAGAGTTCCAAATCCTGTCGATAAGGGGATATCACAGCGGATATCCCAGATTCTTGCTAGACTTATGCCCAGACAGAGGAACTTGAGTGGTGCCATTGACCCTAGCTGGGACAACTCATCTGCTAACTGTTATGGATGTGTCTGAATTATGATTTGAACTAAAACCTAAATAATAGGAACTGATATCAAAATTAATTCTTCTGTGAAGTATTTGTGTTGTAGTTGTGAGTTGTGGCCAGCTCTCTGAGAATGACCACATTTAGTATCTGATTCCTGCTGCAGGGAAAGCAGGGCATTAGTTCTGCTGCACACGGTCGCAGGGAAACACGACAGCTTGGACACAAGGTGCAGGGAAAAGACACACCAGGACACATCCTAATTTTTATTTTTCTTGCAACCTCTTGTCAAATAATGAATTTTGGAATTCCAGGTGTAAGTTTGAGATTACAGAGCTGAAGAATTCCAGTTCTTTTGAAGCACAGAAAACTGTGCTTTTACCAAAAGCCTAGCTTCAACATAGCAAATGGCTTGGGCTAAAGAAAGAAAACTGTCTTGGTTGTCTTTCAAGCCAAGGAGCAAGGACAAACAGAGGAATGTGTAAGTTAAGAAAACTGCTGGTATTTCATGCACCTGACAGGCACTGAGGAAAAAGCAAATTGAATTCGCTAAATAAATGTGTCACATGACATCCTTGTCTCTAAGTTGCAGGGACATGGATTTGACGGAAGGACCACTCGCTGGATAAGGAACTGGCTATATGGCCGCACTCAAAGAGTGGTGGTCAATGGCTCAATGTCCAAGTGGAAACCAGTGACAAGTGGTGTTCCACAGGGGTCAGTACTGGGACCAGTGTTGTTTAACATCTTTGTTGGAGACATGGACAGTGGGATGGAGTGCACCCTCAGCAAGNTCCAGTACCTGAAGGGGGCCTACAGGAGAGATGGGGAGGCACTCTTTATCAGGGAGTGTAGTGAGAGAACAAGGGGTAACGGGTATAAGCTAAAAGAGGGTAAATTTAGACTAGACATTAGGAAGAAATTTTTCACTATGAGGGTGGTGAGACACTGGAACAGGTTGCCCAGAGAAGCTGTGGATGCCCCATCCCTGGAGGTGTTCAAGGCCAGGCTGGATGAGGCTTTGAGCAACCTGGTCTAGTGGAGGGTGTCCCTGCCCATGGCAGGGGGTTGGAACTTGATGATCTTTAAGGTTCTTTCCAACCCAAACCATTCTATGATTCTATGAAATTGTTAAGTGTTAATGTGTACCATGCACTTGAACATACACACAGACAAATTCACACAGAATGAGTGATATTATGCAACATTTTAGTTTATTTACTGGTTACATTGAATTTGAAATGTAATGCATTTGTTAAAGTTTCAACTCTGGAGTTACCTGACAGAAACAATAACATTAATTTACCTTTTTCACTAATGAGCATCAGATTGTCACACTGCAATTAATGGCTGTTTTGTCCAGAGTTTCTGGAAATAACTCCTGAAATACTTTTTTTGATTCTTTAAAACATGATTTATAATGTCTTGCCTACCAAAAAGGTGATTAATGATCTGTCTTCTGATCCTGACCATCCTTTCAGTCTTCCAGTTTTGCTTTTGTATAGTGGTACACTTGTCCTACTCCCGTAAGAGTTTAGTGGGATTTGTATAAAATTTCTGCTTGTATACTTAGTGGAACAAAGGCCTTTGTATTCCTTTTGAGTAGGACAGGGTCAACTAAAATTTAGACAGAAACAGAAAATACCAGCTATGACTATATGCATTTCTGAGATTCCTAACACCTTTTATGCTTTTACCATTGCGTTTTTCTCTTCTAAACAATTTTAATTTCTGTGGCTGAAATGTGGAACACTGCCTGCTTTTTCCTCTGATCTCCTTCAAGAAAAGGAAGTGGAAATACCTTGTAGAAGACAACTATGAAAAAGAAATTCAGTCAAAAACATTTGAAGTATGGCTAGGGAAACTGGAGATCTTTTTCCCTTCATGGCCATATTCTTTATGGTAGGTGTTATTTCTAAAACATGTGTTGATCACAGACGTACTTCTGAATTATCACTCTAAATGTACCTTTATTGCATAAAAGTATGAAACACCCTACTCAGTCTTCTGTGTAATAATTCTCCCAGAACAACAAGGTCTGCAAATGGCCTTCTCTAACTTAAAGGACTTTCAAACAAAGTTGGTAACTGTTTATGTGAAGGTGCCCCAGGCTGGCTACCAAGATGTAAGAAGTCATTCGCTTCTGTGCTGCTCAAAGCCATTCAGTGCTAGTCTTTTTTTTAAAAGTATGATTGCAACTGCTGCTCTGACCTGAGAGGTTTCTTCAAGTGCTACTTCTGAGTCTCCTTAAGTACTGCTGACTGCAAGTCAGGCTCTACCTCTGCTGTCAGTAGTGCTTCTCATTCTCTACCTTTTTTCCCTGTGCTTGGTGCTTAGATGGTGCAACAGATACTCAAATGGAGTTGAAGAAATTGGATTATTTTTGCTAATGTCTGATAGTTCATCTCCTTATGAGCAGTGACTAATCCTCACATATGTGAAAGGGGACATAAGGAGGCAGAAGGTGAAAGGTTATAAAAAATTACTAGGCTGCCCATTACAGGTAGGCATAATAATTCTGAAATTCAGAATACCGGAATACTTTAGCAAGTCACTATATAAATTATTCTTTCATTGGTGACAGTGAAGAATGCAACTAAAAGGCAAAAGGAAAGGAGTAAAGAAGTTTTGATCAGGTATTTGAAGGCAAATGAAGAGCTGATCAGACAGAAGAGTACAAGAAGGCCCTTTCAGATGCCATTTTCTCCTTAGGAGAGGGATATTACAGCAACAAGGGTGATTGTGTGCAGAGCCAGAGTAGCTGGCCCTGTATGCCAAGAAGGAACAGGCAGGGGATGTAGGAAAGGAGAAGCGTTTTAAAATACTCAGCAGAGAACATTTCTTTAAAAGCGCACATTCTGTTAAACACAGATTCCATTCTTCCACAGCATTTTTGATTCCTATAATGACAGCTTACTCCTTTGTATGAGGTCATCGTATTGAATTGTGCAGTTTCACACGCAAACACCATTTTACTCTTACGGAAAATGGCAGCCTGCCATCAGTTGCAAAGGTGTAACAGGTCACTTGGGGGTTTTGGCACCAGTGACTCCTTTCTGCAAGCTAGGAGATTAATTTTTGCCATCAAAGCCACAGCACTTGACGTTCTCATCTCAGGAAAATCGTGCAAAGATGCCAAATAAAATAACAGTAACAACTGAACTGTCCTGCCCCAAGCCTTCCTTTGCATCATTAATAAACTTTGTTGGATTGAACAGTTTCCTCTTTGTCCTGGAGAGCATTCCCATATGCTCACTTCACAGATTTATAAGAAGGCTATCAGTCCAGGTGTTATTGCATGGTGTTCTAGAAAAATTAGTGATTGCATACTGAAAGCAATTATTTACCAAACTTGCCCATCATTCGCATTAATTTTGCCATTCGTCTTAAAAGTTTTTCTGTATGTTCTTCAGTAAGTTCTTCAGAATGTGCCCAGAACCCCTTCAGCACCATAACACCACTCTTTGGTACGTCAAGCAGCATGCATAGACTGTACTGACCTCTTGTTTATCTTCATTATTTTTATATTTACATTGTTCCTTATTATTGTTAGTGGGGGCTTGTTGAATGTCTTTCTTTTCCATCCTCTATTCTGTTAAGTGCATGATAGTTCATCTGATTGAAATGGAGTACAAATGTGAACCATATAAGAAAAAATATCATTATATAATGTAAATTATTGTCATGATCATCTAGGATATATTTTTTCTCATCTGTATCTCTTTTACATCTGTAATTCACATTTCAATGTTGTAGTACCTTTGATGTCATCCATAGTACTGCTAGATCCGTGATGGTCCAGTTTATATATGGGTTTATTCCATGGCTTTGTCCCATGGAGTACTTGCACTTAGTATGGGGTGTTGGACAGACAGTCCATGGTGTTGCTTTTACACCTGCTGGCTAATGCTGACAGAATTCTTCATAATATTTGAAGGATCCAGAAGTGGGATTGGAGATGCTCTTATAATTCTTGAAGGATATCTTGATTGTGTTTCTACAGTGGTCTGCAAGATTCTTCTCTGTTTCCATAAGGAGTCCCAGATAAAGCAGAATATCTTTCTTTTCCTGTGTGTTTGAAGAAGAATCATAGTTTTGCATTCACCTTCCCATAGTTGCTGCCTTCTCTTGTTCTTTTTCCTCTAAAATGTTTTCAGTTAAAGGCTGGAATGTGGCTTTTCCAGTGATGGTATTGTCAGTTTTCCGTTAAAGACGTTATGTAAACTCCTTTAATCTCTGTCTGTATCATCTTGCATGCATGGTATTTCATTTAAATGAAATTAGTATCTCATAGGTGATGCTGAAAAGTAATGTAAAAATTACAGAGAGACTCTAAAACATTTGTTGAGAGTGCATTTTAGTACAGATAATAATTGCATACTTCAGGAGAGAGTATACTTCCCTGTTCAGTTATAAACATTTTATTAGTACTTTGATAACCATAATTTTCATATGTTAAACATCTGTGTGGGTAAAATCTCACAGTTTGAGAAATATTTCCCTAAAAGGTTTTCCAGGGAATTTACTATTTTAATTATGATTGTTTATATGAAGGGGTGCTTGCCTGCACCTGATTCCCAAAATGAGTACTGATATGTTCATGCTTTTGCTTACCTGTGTTTAGATTACTGCACGCAGGGTGGTTTGGGTCTATCTCCTCATCACCCTGGGTAGTCGTATTCACATGTGCAAGTAAATGTCAAAAAACTCCTTTCAAATATACTTTCTGTATAGTTCTTACTGGTAGAAATTACTCTAATGAAGTAAAGCAGCTCCCAGTGACGTACGAAGAAACAGTCTTTATGTGAGAATTTAAAAATTTTATTTTATAAAGCTTCATTAATTTTACAGGACTTAACTTTCAGGTTCTTACTAGCCTCTAGTCCATTTTCTAAGAAGTCAACCAACAGATGCTGTGTTGCTTTGCAATATAGATTGTGGGGGTTTTTTTTTTTAGTGTCAATTATTCATATTCAAAGTGTTCTTTGGGATTTTTTAAAATATTTTACTCTTGAAGTATTTTTGGAAATGATCCTTTGATTTGTCATTTGTATGCCTTGCAGCTTGCCATTCAAGGATATGATTTTGTGCTGAAAGAAAGTTAGGTGTAACTTCCATGCACAACCATTACAGAGTCTTACCCTTCACAGGAAGACAAAGTATAGGAATAGCTTTATGATTACTTCTTATCCCGTTACGTTCAGGATTTTTATTTAGCGTGAGGTATTCTATTTTTCATTTCTCCTCAGGGAGTATTTATCTTTTTTAGCTTTGTTTTTGTAAAGAGCTTTTGAACTGGTGGTACTTGAAGAATGTATTTCAACCAGCAGAGGCTACACTGTTACAGCGTTTGTGGCGTACTGCGTGTATCTTACGTGAGAAGTAACTGCAAAGTGTAAAATAACTGATCTGTAATTACTAGATGAGATTTGGTCAAACAGGGAAATCATAATAATTATAAAACCAAACTGTGGCAAGAAGAGTTAATTTGATCAATTTAAGTATCTGTTATTTTAGCTTTCTCTAGCATAGCAGTGGCTCAAATCTACTCTATTATTCTGTGACACAAAAAATTATGTATTTGTGTTTCATTGTAGCCAGAGAGAGAAGAGAAAGATGGGGTAGATATGTGAAGATGTTGTAAATGGTGAACAGATGAAGTAAAAGCTGTATACCTGAAATAAAATGGGTTTATAGTGAACTAAGTTTCAAGCCCTGGGTCCATTTTTAGCCACGCATGACCATGGGCTCTCTTGTAAAACAGCAATGATAATTTTATTCTACTTTGAATATTTCCTTTTATTCTCTTCAAGGGTGATAAGTTGGCAACAACCCGTCAATATGAACACTTGTGCGGTTTAAGGTTGAAAACGTTTGTGAGGGCTGCCCCTCTTTGCTTTCATTCTGGGTGCCTTTATGATACACTCAAATGGTGCCGAAAGTGCCCAATCCTGCTCTCCGACACAGACATCCATGAGAGCAGAGGTGTGCCCTGGCTGAGCAGCGACTGTGCAAGAGGATTGTCTTGGTCCTCTGCTGTAGGGCTCTTGGATACTTCTTGTTTCATCAGCAGCTGCTTTAGGAGGTGGAAAGTTGTCTGAAGGAGGAAACAGCGGTTTGTGTTCCATAGGGCTGGACACACCTTACTGCATCCTCACTGGCAACAGGCTGTTGTATGATGTCCTAAATCCATGCTTTCTCCCATCCCCCAGGTTGAGAGGGGAGAGTGCAAGGCTGTGTCACAGTGGTCTTTGTGTCCCCAGTTTGCCTGGCACTGTGCGTCTTGTAGCCTTCTGTCAGTCACATCAATTTGGAGAGGGCTATAGGGGCTGAAGGCATCTTTTCACCTGTCCTACTGGGAAGTTCATAAAACACAAACCTGGAACAGATGAGGGATGAATCCTCTGTTTTGTTAGATTTCTAGAAAAATAGCTCTTTTTTTTTTTCCACATGATCAAGATCTCATCGCTCTGATACACTAACTGTGGCTTGTCTCACTTCCTTTCCATAGGAGAAGACTTTTTGAAAGCAGCTTTTGCTTTCTGCTATTGCTGATGTTTGTTTTTTTGCTTTTTGTTGTTTTGGTTTTTTTTTTCCAATCAGCCCCATTTGATCTCATCTTCGTATCTATGCAACCTCTTGTAGTGCCTCTGCTTCCTTCCACTTTATTTATTACACTAGCTAGTGGCTTGAGATGTATTTCTGTGTTAAGGAAGGCAGAAATAAATCGTCTGTTTCTCCTGAGTAAAACAATGATTTCTGCACTTCAAGCCCTTCTCTATTGATAGGTGTGTAAGAGAGTATATTGGATAGCATTTCAGTAATTACAGCGCTAGTGTGAAGTGTCTAATATGTCTGCTTTGGATGTCCCTTTGTGCTGTCTCCATGGTACTCTCTCTCCTCCTTTAGTTTGAATTGCGTGAAGCAAAGAAGCACTAACTCATGGCCTATGATACAATCCTGTAACTGAACATTTTCCCTCTTTAATATTAACTAAAACAGATGAGGCAGAAATGGCTGCATTGGTCTTAACACAATGATCTATGTTAACACAGTTGTCAAGGCCACTTACACTCTTAATGGTTTTAAAACATTATTATTTAGAAGAATGATAATGTAAAAACACGCTTTCATTCACTAGTCTCTTCCAGTCTAGAGTCTAATGCTGAGTTGTTAATAATATTTATAAAAATATATCAGTCTGATTTTTCTTGCTATTAAATTGTCTTTACTTTGCTAATAAATTCCGGAAACATAGTTAACTGTAGAATGGTAGGTCTTTTCACCTTTTTTTAATTTTTGTTTCTGTTTTTCTTTTTGTTAAAGCGTAACAGCCTACTTTCTATCAGGGAATTAAATCTTAAACTGATCATCTTGCTTTCAAAAGCATTTCTGAGTGCATCTCTCCATTGTTTCACCATCTGATTTATGCACTGTCATTTTATGACATTTAGCTCTTGTGACGATAGCGTGCCTGTCTTTGTTTTGTGCATAGTCTTTACATTTATTAAGACTGAGTACTAATGAATGTCACTGAGTGCTGTGTCCCCACAATCTGTGCTTTCTGTAGCACAGAAGGAGTGGTATTTTACACTCTGGGGTCCCTCTGGGGTCATTGAACTGTGGTTATTCTTTATTTCATCATCAGGATACTTTGCCTGAATTATAGGAATTATTTACTATGCACCTGGCATTTATTTCACTATTTTATTAAGAAAATATTAGAGTTGTTAAATAAAGGAATTAATGACAAACCCCATCAGAGTTACATTCAGTTAAAAGAGGAAATTGAAGAGTTAGGATGTTAACTGAAGACTGCACAGCAAAGGAGTGGCAGATTGCAAGGGCCAGTTCTTATCTTTGACACCTTTGCTCTGCTAAGGATCTTGATTAATGCTTTGGTTTTATTGCATTCACATTTCAAAATTATTGCTTTTGAAAAGTAGCCTCAGCTGGGAGTAAAGTATCAGTCCTGTAAAGTGACATAATTTCAGAAACAAATAAGAATATATATGATTTCATAAATGTTATTGAACATCTAGTGGTGGTTGGTTTTTTCTGACTTAATGCTAGATAAGCAAAAATTAGACGTTTTGCTTGCTGCCTTCCTGTTGTTTTCAGTCATTTTGCAACATTGCATCATTCTCTCTCATCTCACAAAGAGGCTGAATCAAATGAATTCACAGTGACTGAAAACATTATTTCGGAAAATAGTGGGTTTAATATTGAGAATATGTATTAGTATTTTTACCCCACACACTGTTTTACACTGCTTTCGTGTTGTATTGTCCCCCCACCCTCCACCCCTGCCCAATTATTCCTTCTCCAGGGAGTTACCAGATGGACAAAGTTTTGCCTACTCTTCCCAGAAGTTCCTCTTTAAGATATATTTTTTAATATGATGCTAACAGGTAAGCAGCAATGATTACTTAGAGCCAAAGCAAGCCAAAGTCAGGTTTTTAGTTATTAACAAGTGTCCATGCTTCATACAGATAATTGCAGCTTCACTGTTGGTGTGTGGACTACCCTGTTTGTGCACTACACTGCCAGCTGTTAGCAGTGTCCACAGATATCTCTGGGATACCAAGCCTGACCTCTCTTTTGCTGCCATTTAGGGGCCTGGCTCTGGTCTTTTTGTGGGCTGAAGGGAGTGAGTGAGGTCTTGAACAAAACCTGTCAAGATCTCCTATTTATGTGAGTTTAGCATTTACTCCTAAAGTGTCTGCTGTGCCAGAGAATGAGAATACTGGTAAAGTTTCCTATCTTTTTCAGCTCTGGGCAGACAGAGTTTGCCTCTGAATGACTAACCATGTAAAAGAGAATTTTGGCCATAAATTCAATTAGCCGGAAAATTTAGATGTGAACATCTGGTGATAATGTTTTTCACAGTTAGGAGGAAAGAAAAAAAAAATCAGTATTATGTGTGCAAGATTAATGCCCTCGTGCTGCTTTCTGTGGCATGCAACAGATACAGTAAGAACATTACACTGTGTTGTTAATCTCTCCACTGGTCTGAGGAAAAAAAAGTCCCAGTTGTATTAAAACATTTGTAAAAGCTGCACCTTTTGTCTTTGAAAATATTAGGTGATAGGGAAGGAAAGGTAATACACACTGAAAGACAATGTAATTTGACGTAAGTAATATGATGTTCCCACTTTTTGAATGGGCAGTAAACATATTTGCAACTTTTTCAAGCAGTATAATGTTCTAGTATATATGTCACAGATTTCTGTCTATTCATAACTCTTCTGCCAATTGCTTCTCTGATTTGTTATGCTGATGTGTGAATGCAGAGGATTACTTTCCTATTGTAGAGCATATTTTTTTTATTAGTGTTTTCATCATCCCACAAGCCTTGATAAGACTTTGCACACTATATGTAAAAATAAAAAAACCTAGATTGATATCAATATCTGTAATTTGCTGCTTTCTTAACATATCTTTACTAGAAGGGTTAGTGGCAAAATTATTTCAATAAGGTGAATTGTAGTCCTGGTAAAAAGGCTATGCCAATGAAACATCTAAGGTAAAGACGATCAGTGACCTTCAAAATGCATTTAAAAATATGAAGAGATGGCTGTTACTAAGCTACCAAGAGTGGTTACAGCAGAAGGTACAGGTTTGTAGAGGCATAAGGACACCTAAGGCTCTAAAATTAAAATACTTACCTGTCTATCCAGCCACTGCAGAAAACTATTTGAAGTCACTTGAACAAAAGAGTGCTTAATGTAATCTCAGAGTCAATTTATAGCAATGCTACTGAAGTCAATCCTGCTATTCCAGGGTTTACATTGGTATAATTCAGAGTATGACTCATACCATATAGGGAATAAAAGAAAAAGCAAGACAATTAAAAACAAGATATAAAAATTATCCTTTTTGAAGTTTTGTACTTTTTTAGTGGTTATGGGCCAGATTCCTTCTTGTCCTGGAAAAGTACTACTTCCTGATAAATGGCTAACATTTCTCAGGTTGGCATCTTGTGGGGATCTCGGTTCAGGCAGATATGGAAGTGCATTAAATATGTGAGATATGGCTTAAAAAGTTATTTGGAGTATAATAGCATTTTTTAGTTTTACAAAGAGATTTGATTTGTTCCTACATACTTATCTGTATAAAAAGTAAGGGTTGTAATAGTTCATGCAAAATGATAAATGACCCAATAAGTCCAAATCAGCCCCTTATATTTGAGCTGTTGCTGCTACCACAGTTGCTGAAGAGCAGTTGGGAATGCTGCCTGCCAGTGTCAGGAGCACTGTGGGTCTGGCTGTTTGCTTCACTAGAAATATTGCAGGCACATTAACCAAGCAAGGCCCTAAAGAAAGGGACCACCTGCCATGGGCAGGGACACCCTCCGCTAGCCCAGGTTGCTCAAAGCCTCATCCAGCCTGGCCTTGAACACCTCCAGGGATGGGGCATCCACAGCTTCTCTGGGCAACCTGGGACACTGCCTCACCACCCTCACAGTGAAAAATTTCTTCCCAATATCTGATCTAAACCTACCCTCTTTCAGTTTAAAGCCAGTATCCTTCATCCTATCACTACACTCCCTGATCAAGAGTGCTTCCCCTTCTCTCCTGTAGGGCCCCTTTAAGTACTGGAACGTTGCTATAAGGCATCCCCAGAGCCTTCTCTTCTCCAGGCTGAACAACCCCAACTCTTTCAGCCTGTCCTCATAGGAGAGGTGCTCCAGCCCTCTGACCATCTTTCTGGCTCTCCTCTGGACTTGCTCCAACAGGTCCAGGTCTTTCCTGTTCTGAGGACTCCAGAGCTGGATGCAGTACTCCAGGTAGGGTATCAAAAGAGGCAGAGTAGAGGAGGAGAATCACCTCCCTTGATGTGCTGGTCTTAATTCTTTTGATGTAATCCTTCATTCTCAAACAGATGTTTAATTCTTTTTAAATACCAGAAAGTAAATGATCCAGACCCTTGGCATTAATCACCATTTTTCAATTAACTTCAGACAGTACTAGATCAGTGCTTGAGTAATGCCAGTGTCTTTTGCATCCTAAATTAATATTACCATTGCATTATCTATAAAGTGCATGCTGCTGAGCCTTCTTTAGTACTGGTTTTTGACTGTTTGAAAAAGCAAAGACCCCAAATTAAAATCAAGTAATTGCAATACCTTCTAAGGGCTTTGGATTATATTTTTACAAATTTGTGTGTGTTCTTCAGTGTTAGTTTATACTCCCAGTAATTCAAGAGCTGAGAAGCTTAACGCAGGTCAATGCCAATGTAGTCATTTTAGGACATACTGCTTTTAACAGTGTGATTGAAAATTGCTTTTCTGATACCTGATATTCACAGTTAGACAACTACTTCAAGGTCATCTCTGTGCCTGCAGTTAGGAGTATTATTTGTATGATCACGTTCATGCTTGATGTTTAGATTTAGAATAGGCTGCTTGTGTCAGGCTATAATTTTAATCTTTAATTTTAAGACTGTTAGGGTAAATTGCTTTGCTATTATAGGTAACTTATACCTAGCCAGCAGTTTTTTTAGTAAAATATAAAGTCATGCTAAAATTTTGATTTCTAGTAGGCATGGCCTTCCTACCAAGCATGAAAAACAAAATATATCACCGTGCAGAATACATTAAATCTTACTGACTGAAAATGCTTCACATTTATTCCTACCTTTTCAGGGCAGGCTTGGAACATGACTTTGAGTCTTCCCCTGTTCAGAAGATGTTTTCGAGTCTCTGTTAACCCCACAGATAGAGCCTAGGATCTAAAGACACCACTTCAGAGACACAGGGAAAAACAAATACATACTTGGTAACAGAAATAGAATATCCACTCCCAGAAGAAAAACTTCTGAGTATTGACCCCATGCTGTGTATCTTCATGTGTAGCAGAACCATTCCTCCAAACACCCACCTGATTTCTACGAGCACAGAAAAAAGACCCCTTTCTTCTCCAAGCACTCCAGTTTAGCACACAGAGACCAATTCTTATTTAACTTAAAGATGAACAGTGTATATGCACCAGTTGCTGAATTTAGATTATGCCTCTTCACAGCTTTGTGTTGCCTTTGTATCTAATCTAACAAGTCCTTAATGATAGTTCTACAAAATCATTCTTAAATGGGACCTAGATCCAAACCCTGCTTTAGATTCCTTAAACAAATTAGACTTCGGAGCTAATGCAGCAATTTGCATAACATTCTATTCTATTTTAAGCTAAAATTGCTCAGCACTTTTTTGAACTTGTAGCAGATTACTTTGCTAATGAGACTAAATTACCCTATGATGTTACAGGTAAATTTGTCTGTAATAAATCTCATGTGCATTTGCAGTGTGCAGATTTTATATTGTCTACCTGCTGTTCCATAGGCACATTGGCAGAAATATTGGAGAGGGATTAAAGTTTGAACCAGTACATTTACCTTAAGAGACATATTGTACTAAATACTCTTCCCATATTCTGTTTTCATGGAGATTTGTTTTCTTCCCTTTATATCCATTTTAAGTGTTAGGAATTGGCCTCCTGAAAATGGCTGACAATGAGGCTGCCCATCTTCCAAACCCTTCTCCAAAAAACACAGCATTTTTTTTCCTCTTAGATGAAAGTCATTTTAGTACTATAAACAAGGCAACGATAAGTAATGAAAGGTCTCATGAAAAGGATTTGGAATTGCAGTAAAAAAATCCAGAAGGGTAACAACTTTATGAATATTGTGTGTAACTAGTCAGTGTGGTAAATTTGCTGCACGGGCTGTGGCCTCTTGGACTTCCCTGGAGTGCCCTGGTCTGTGTGGGCACACCGGTCTGCTCAAATGTTGAGCGTGAGAGGAGCAGAGTGGCCACAGCCAAAGAGCATCCCAGAAACAGTACAGTACACTGCCTGCCACTGGCTAAAAAGGCTTTTGCCATTTGGTTCTGCCCACTTGTAGCTTCCCCTTCTCATTCCCATGGAACAAAATTGCTTGGAATCCATTCACATGTGAAATAATAAGCACTTACTCTGCTAGTTAGAAAACCAACATCTAAGAACATTAAAACCAATTATTACTAAAAATTTCCAGAAGCAGACTTAAATTGAATTATCCTTTTAATTTGAGGTTTATTGCATATGTACCGTCACCTGTGCTGGGTTATCTTTTAGTTCTGTTCCATGGTAACACAGTGGCATTAAAAATAATTTCATGTGTTTTAAACTCTTGTATTTTGATATATCGAAACATGTTTTCTTAATAATGGAAATGTCACAAAATAAGCGGTAGGTGATGCAATGTGTTATGTCCATTAAGCTGCCAGTTAATAATCTATGATGTCTAAAAAGGCTTGATTGTTGTTAGATTTCCTTCTCCTTTGGATGAAGTCATTTGAAAGTTATTTCTAAGAAAAATGTGGAAAGTAAGCATTTAACTGGGAATTAATCTTTGAATTAGGACTGTGGAGCTGTTAATAGTGGAATACTTCATGTATTACTGGGAAGAGGAGATTGTGTTATTTTAGACATAAACTTTATCACTCTGTCAGTCTCTTAACATTTTTTGTCACGTGTTCTTAATCCTCTTCTGTTTCCATTATATTTTAATTTGTAAGGCAGGTAGTCAGGATGAAATGCAGAAGAGGGTGTTCCAGTTATACCTACTGCAGAATTTGAACAATATCTCAGATACCTACTTGCTGAGTATAAATAGAAGAGGAAGGGTGTTTTGGCTTCTATCATAGCAATATTTTTAGGCTGTGTTGGAATATTACGTTATCTAACAGTCTTTGGCTAAACTGTTTAAAACTTGAAGCTTCATTTTTCTTCCCTTTTGTGACTCCGGCTCTGATTTTTACAGCCTTTCAAGGGATGAAAGAGGCAATTTCTGTTATGCAGTGATTGAAAGAGAGGGGTTTGCTTCTTTTTTTTGCTTCTGGGAGGAATAGAACACTCTTTATTTCAGAATAGATTTCAAAACCGTAGTAATAGTCAAACCAGCTAACGTCTATTTGCTTTGACTTTGCTTCTGCTGTTGCAAAGTCATAAGAAACGGCCAGATCCCAGGGCTGGTTTTCTGATACCATGATACAAAAAAAGGTTGCTCACCTATATTTTGTTCACATTTGAGAAGTTATCTGTCCTTCTAAATGTGAGAAAATAATAGTTTTGATTGTAAGTCAAAGCATGAATTCTGCTCTGTCTGACAGTCCTGGTTATCCTCACTTTTTGGGCAAACCTAACCCATCCCCAGGGAAGCAAGCCAGTCGAGTTTTCACCTCTGGTTGTCAGACTTTAAACAGAGAGCGTGGAGGAACAGCATGGCTTCTGTGCTGAATCAGTGACAGGTAACATGTTTTGTCAATTAAGGTTACGGACTGTAATGCTGTTACTGCTCACATCTGACAATAATTCAGTTTCAAGCTGTGTTACGATTTTGTGCAAGCTTTGGCATGCGTTTTTCATGAAAAGTAAAAGGTAAATTAAGAAGGCTGCAGTATTTCCTATAATACTTACACCTTAATATCTTTTTTCTTGAGAGGTTACATATTCATAAATTGTCCTTACGTCAGTTCTTTATAGAGCACAGAAAGTATCCTTTGACCGGAGTAGTCTCACAAAGAGTAAAGGTTATATTTAACCAATATAACACACAGCAGGGAGAAGATACCGAAAGCTGTAGATCCAGACATCTTTCCCAAAGGGAGCTAAATATAGCTCGGGAGAAGTCTCTAGATATTTTTTAGTGGAGCTCTGTATTTGATCCACTGACTCCAGCGTATCCTTTGGATAAGAGTAGTGCTTGGATGCTGCATGAACCACCTGCTCCCAGCTGTGGGATTAGTGTTACTGGTCTTCAGAGTGATCAGGACCAAACTCTTTGACTGGTGTATGGAAATGGAGCGGGATGTGTTACGGCATTGCGTCAGAAGATGGGCACTTCTCCTTTGGACTAGTTTAACAAGCCAGCTGATGATTTCTCTTGTTCTGTATCCTTCAGTAAACATGATACAAGGCTGAACATGTAACCCAGTTAAAATTTCAAGCATAGTCTAGCATATACTAACCTAAATTACATATCTACAAAACCAATACAATGAATGAATGAGAAATTAATCAGATACAGATCATCTTAGAAATGAAAGTGTCCCTAGTCATTTTGTCGGGTATGTATGTTAAAGAAGCTTTGGCCACTCAACAGATCAACACAAACATGAGTACAGTGCCTGCACAGGCACCCCAGGCATGCAAAGCAGTGCTTATGCAAACACAAACAATTTGTGGTTGCTATTTTCTAACTAATCAGGCTCAAAGCTTGCTGGGAGGTCTCATTGCACACACCTATAGGCACAAAAGAGGTCTCTCTGGTAGTTGGCTCAGACCTTTGTTCTGCCTAGTAGCAGTTCCTCAGACCCTGGTCTTGTCAGTTTCTATCCCCTAGATCTGCAGTCTCTCTGATGGCTCTTTCCCAGATCTCCTGTCCTGCTCATCACCTGCTCCAGCTTGAGGTTCATTAGCATTATATCGATACAGAATGTAGACTGCCCTCATCCAGGAAAATTATTAGGAATTAGGTTTAATAAGAAGATAAAAACAGACTGCAGTGATCAGGCACTGGGTTTGACCAGAAAAGTATACAGAAGTGCAACTCTACTTATACATGACCAAACCCTCTCTGTTTTCTCTTGTTGTTCCTCCCCCATGCATTTGGATGTCTCTCTTTTCCTACCTTTGCCCTGATGCTAAATATCCCACAAGTTCTGCCCATTGCCACAATCCCCTGTAAGCATCCCATTCATTTCTTCCTCTCCCAGCTTTACCACTTAACAAAACTCCAGTTGAAGCTCTCCAAGCCTTTGAGCAATTCCTTCAGCAGCCCATCAGCCAGAGACCTTGCAGACCTGGTCTTTGGTATTGCCTCTTGTTTTATTGGATTTGCATATGTAAGTGTGGTTTATTACTTTTCCTGTCTCATCTCTGTTTATATGCTGGACAGCTGTTGACCAGATGTCCTCACAAAACAGGTGTCCTTACATTCAAGGTATCTACATATCTTTCACTTCCTACATTTCCTTTCATTCCATACATCCATCCAATTTCTTCTGTCAAATTAGAAAAACAAGCTGTCAAAGAATCCATGTGCTGAAATTGTACACTAATCAAGTATATCTGTGTTGTCTCAGACATGTTGTCAGTGTATTATTGCCTTGTTTTACTAATGCATGTGCTTCAGGCTGGTTATGTGTAACTCCTGGTAGATTAAATATCTAACAGTCCACAGTCATGGTAAATTTCTTGTGGTAAACACACTGCAAACTGATTTTGGCTTCTTGACCACTGGAGCCAAATCTGTTGAATGAAAGTTCAGCCTTGAAACTGGTAAACTGCATTTCTTAAAGGCTCTGGCATGAGACATCCAGACTCTCCTTATTAGGACATGGATAACATCTTCACTGCCTCCAGCACTGGTCTCAACCCCTTCTCAAGGTCTGAACCCCTTCTTAAGGAGAATCATCTCCCTTGACCTTGTNCATTCAGAAATTAATATTGTCCATGGATTAAAAGAGTCACTTGAGAAACACTGCAACACAAATTCACCCAGAATTTTTAATACTTCTAGTCTGATCCTCTTTTTTTTTTTAATTTTGAGAAGAGATAGTGTAAAAAAAGGGACAATATATTCAAGATAGGAAGAATAAACTTTATTATTTGACTGGGTGAACTCAATTGTGCGTCAGAGTTAAAGTTTATTATTTTGACTTCAGAAAAGGCTGCTCTGGGATTGTTCTGTGTGAGAACAGAGTTGGTCTCCTGTATCTCCTGATAACTTGGTGCTATTGTGGTGCTATTGGTTTTAGCAGGCAAGCAGACTCCAGTGTATTCTATTTTCTTTTTCTCCTAGATGTAGCAAGGCAGCAGCCACTGATGTGTCAATAAATACTACATTAAGATATGTTCTCTTTATATGAAGTCAAGTCAGAGACAGAAGTATCTATTGAAAGTCTTTTGGGGGAGTGGGATTTGATGCCTCATTTGTNCCCTTCTCAAGGTCTGAACCTCTTCTTAAGGAGAGTCATCTCCCTTGACCTTGTAACCACGTTTCTTTTGATGCAGGCCCATTATTTCAGTTTTTCCTTTGATCAGCACATGGTTATGCTGAGTTGTTAGCTCAACATAATGAATTCAGGCTTATGCATGCTGGGATTCCTCATCCTGATAGGATTTGCTATACACTCCGTAATGCAAAATGTGGAAGAATGCAGCCTGATGTATTTATTTCTCAACTCTCTGGAAGCATCTTCTAAAGACACAATATTTCTAGTGAGAGAAAAAAAAAAAGGAAAGAACNGATAGTGTAAAAAAAGGGACAATATATTCAAGATAGGAAGAATAAACTTTATTATTTGACTGGGTGAACTCAATTGTGCGTCAGAGTTAAAGTTTATTATTTTGACTTCAGAAAAGGCTGCTCTGGGATTGTTCTGTGTGAGAACAGAGTTGGTCTCCTGTATCTCCTGATAACTTGGTGCTATTGTGGTGCTATTGGTTTTAGCAGGCAAGCAGACTCCAGTGTATTCTATTTTCTTTTTCTCCTAGATGTAGCAAGGCAGCAGCCACTGATGTGTCAATAAATACTACATTAAGATATGTTCTCTTTATATGAAGTCAAGTCAGAGACAGAAGTATCTATTGAAAGTCTTTTGGGGGAGTGGGATTTGATGCCTCATTTGTGAAAGTTTCTGCTTATCCACCCATCCCAGTATTCTTGGCAAAGACATTTGGTGGTAGCACTGCTGTTGAACTCACTGGAGCTGTGACAACGTAGTTCAGCTGAGATCTGTCCCCAGAGACTCACTAGGTCAGAAGTGTCATCCAGGCTGCTGCTCTTGACTCCGTAAAGGACTTGAACAAAGAATTTCATTTCCTTTGCCTCAGTTTCCATAAATGTAAATAGGCTCGAGTAACATCCATCACAGTCTCACAATTTGTCAGGCACAGTTAAACCTTCTAGAGAACATAGTATTAAACAGCTGTGTAGATACGTGATGGAAACAAAGATGGAGTGAGTCTTCTGGTAAATAATGGGCTGTTGGAAAAACAAAAAGCAAGGCAGTAATCCAGATAAAAGAACAGCATCAGAAGCTGAGCTCCCAGTTATGAAGAATCAGCTTAATGCCTGCATGACACAGCTACTTTGCCAAGTATCTGAGCCTGGAAATTCAGAGAAGGCTTGCAAAATAAGTCTTGTCTTTCCCAGGTTTCTTCAGTAGAATTTAAGAAATTTTGTCAAGTTAGGTGAAGTGTTGTGTAACATGTTTCATTTCTGTTGTATTCCCTGTATTTTTTTTTCTGACAGAGATGCATTTCAGATTAATATTTAATGCCCTTGCTTTTAATAAAGTATCTTTGAATCACTTCAGTCTGCTGCTGGCTTCAGGTTCTCAGGAGAGGAGGAGATGCATAAGCTGAATACTAGTGTGGGACCAGGACTGAGAAGGGAAGGTGCAGCTCAGGAATACCTGCTGACTGTAGCAGAACCACACATTTTCCTTTGAGAATGAATGGAGGCCAGGAAAACCTGTCACCCGAGAGCATCCACAAGAGAAACTGCTGAGGAGCATGAAATGGCCACTTGGCTCTGTCCAAGAGGGAGAGCGAGGAAAACAGCAAGGCACAGCGTGTCTCTGAACAGAGGCAGAGCCCTTTGAGTCTTCAGATGAATTGTAGTACACAGAGTGATTTTTAGCTACAAAATTAATACTTTTTCTCTTTCATAATCTTTTTTAGCAGTGAAGCAATTAAAATATTCATCATATTATGCTTTAAAAATACAGTTCACAAAGATCAGCAGGCATATTTTCATTCTGTCGTTCCTGCTATTACTCGTCACACCAGAACAACTTGTGTATTTTTTAACTGTGTTCTGTCTTCTCTCAGATCTTGTTTGTTTTAGAGGTTGAAGTGCGAAGCTCAGTGGTTTGGTTCACCTTTTGTAGAACTGATGCATAATTTTTTGTTCCTAACCTGTTTCAGTAAATGCCATCTATTTTGTCATGTAGGTGGCTCTTCATGTAGTATTCTTGGTTTTGAAAATCTGCTTAGTAGGGGAAACAAACATTTTAATCTGAAGATTAAATGTTGATGGATTGTAAAAACAGGCAAACAGGCACGCCTCACCCCCACCCCTCCCAGATAAACTTGGTAATTTTTTCCTGTCTTAGAAAGCAAGAAATTATTTTATTGCTAATCATCCTGTCCACGTGGGTAAAGTTTTGAGCACTGAGATATATTGCAACACCTTTTCTCTTTGATCTGTTTTTCTGGTTTCTAAACTCAGAGATGTCACAGTTTCTCTGAGTAACAGAAGCATGAATTCTCCAAAAGATTAATGAACTTCTGCACCTGAAGTTGATACATTTTACCATTGTTCATTCACATCTCTGCACTCTCCATGTAGTGCTGGCTGCTGTAGTCTGACAAGTGACCTGCATATTGCTCAGAAAGTTGGACGTAATATACTGATATAATGCATATTTAAGGGAAAATATCTTAGTTTATCTTTAAACACTATCACTTTGGGATTTAGCTCAAACCTGTGTAGTAACGACATAGATATTAAACCATTTTAATGCTGTAATATCTCAATATATACACTTTTTAACTGCTCTATTACTGGGTCTTGCTGTTACTACAAAAACAGGAATATGCCAGATAAGCCTGTAGAAGAAACAGAGAACTTCTGTTTTATCAGTAATTTTGTATAGCTTGATTTGGGAACCTCTAAGGCTCATTTTTCAGTCTTTATTTGCAGTGAATCATAGAATCATTTAAGTTGGAAAAGATAATTGAGTCCAACCATAAGCCTAACACTGCCAAGTCTAGCACTAAAGCATTTCTCTAAGCACCACGTCTAAATGTCTTTCAAATACCTCCAGGGATGGTTACCCAGCCACTTCCCTGGGTATTGTGTTCCCAGGCTTGAAAACCCTTTCAGTGAATAAATTTTTCCTGATATACGGTCTAAACCTCCCTGGTGCAACGTGAGGCCGTTTCCTCTCATTCTATCGCTTGTTACTTGGGAGAAGAGGCTGACACCCACCTCACTACACCCTCCTTTCAGGTAGTTGTAGAGAGCGATAAGGTCTCCTCTCAGCCTCTTTTTCTCCAGACTAAACAACCGCCATTCCTGCAGACGCTCCTCGTCAGACCTGTGCTCCAGACCCTTCACCAGCTTTGTTGCCCTTCTCTGGACCTGCTCCAGCACCTCAATGTCCTTGTGGTGAGGGGCCCAAAACTGCCCCCAGGATTCAAGGTGCAGCCTCACCAGTGCCGAGTACAGGGGCACAATCCCTGCCCTAGTCCTGCTGGCCACACTATTGCTGATGCAGGCCAGGATGCCATTAGCCTTCTTGGCCACCTGGGCACACTGCTGGCTCATGTTCAGCGGCTGTCGACCAGCACCCCCAGGTCCCTCTCTGCTGGGCAGCTTTCCAGCCACTCTCCCCTGAGCCTGTAGCTTGCAGGGGGTTGTTGTGACCAAAGTGCAGGACCCGGCATTTAGTCTTGTTGAAGTTTGTGTTAGAGTAATGAATTGCCATACATTGGTTGTAGTTAAATATTTTGAATTAATTTCTAATTAATTTTAGTGTGCTTAGTTTAACCGTTTCCTACCCCGAAGCCTCCCCCCGCAAAGAGCCCCAAGAACGCATGCCCATGCAAGAACAGCTTCACTAAGATTTTGAAACTTCTTGATCATAAACTTTGATTCTCAAATTAATGTTTCACCTTCCCCTGCTGTTTTGAAAACACTCCCTAATTGTGTCTGTTTTACCATCTGAAGCAAAATATTACTAGAGGTGGTAAAATGGCCAGCTGAAGTGCTTGACTTGCTTTGCGCCTTAGCCAACAACATACACAGAGAAACTTTTTGACAGAGGTCAAATAACTTTCTTGAAGCTAAAGCATTGTACTCCTTGGATGTGAGTTAATCAGTCTAGTTTCTTAAAATTAGATTCAAGACTGTGTACTGTTTGAGGAGCAAATAGTGCCAGAGAAAAATAAAGATGGATTTGTTGCAAGCGGATTTTATAATAAATTGTTCTTGGTGTTCTTGATTTTCCTGATCATTTGCCTCAAGCATTTTTGTGCTTTATCTAGAAGTATATTTTATATAAGAGATTGCATTAGAAGTTTATTGTGTAGGCCACTTCACAAATGAGTAAGGCTTCTGTTCTGCATCACTTAAGGGTCTCCCTTAATTGTGATAGGACAAACTTTCCTTGATTTATCCATCATCTTTATCTTCATGTTTGTGCAGACTTCCTCCTTTTACTTTTGTCTTTGCTTTTCCCAATTTTATTGATACAGCATCTTGCACAGACTACAGTAGCTGCTCACAGTCCCAATAGAACTCCTAAAAACTTTATTACATTAAGTGTTTTTTTTTCTTATTTGCCGTAGTCTTGTGGATTTTCCTCTAGCTTGTGATGTGTTACAGTCCAAAGCAGATTGTTTTTACAGCACAGGAGAAACCCTTGCCGAGGCAAACCTTGCTGAACCATGAGAAATCTTGATGAGGCAACACTCTTGACTAACTTTTGGCTGCTTTTACAGAGGTTCAGGTTTTCATTGTACAGTTATGTTGCCCCTGAAGAAATAATACAAGGAATCAAAGCAGTGTAACGTAGTGGCTTTGCAAGGCTACCAGAATGCCTTTGCTGGAGCATAGCCTGCATAAACCACAGCTTAACTACATTGGATAGCATATATAATACTGGTATTCATTCCCTAATTTTATGGTTATCACTTTGGCCTGTTTCAGATAAGAAGACAAGGCGGAATACAATTACTGGTGGACCTATTGGACCATCGGATGACAGAAGTCCACCGTAGTGCCTGTGGAGCTTTGAGAAACTTGGTATATGGGAAGGCAAATGATGACAACAAAATTGCTCTGAAAAACTGTGGTGGTATCCCAGCATTAGTACGGTTACTTCGCAAGACTACAGATTTGGAAATCAGAGAACTGGTCACAGGTTTGAATCTTTTAATATTTTTTGTTCAAATTCTGTAGGCCCTGCAAGCACAGTTCTGTGCTGTGTGGTACTTGCTCCATCAGTCTCTATTTTGTTACCATCCTCTTTGCCGTAACAAAACCCTTTCAAGACCTTTGAATATATGTAATGTATGAATAGCTTTATTGAATATCATGCAAACAGTTTACAGATGGGCATGGTTTGTGCTTATGGCTGCTAGTCACTTTGTTCTTGGTTAGCCATGAATGCTTTTGTGGGAGATGTGCTCCGTATACAGATACGTTGTGGTGAGAACCCTTTGCTCTCCCTCTCCTCTCCTTCCTGTCTGGTGCAGGGCTGCTCGTGCAGTAGTCGGATTTGACTGAGTTTTCTTAGAGTGGTTATTAATTTATTTTATATCCTATATAGTGAGAAGGAGAATTTGTTTGGGGTTTTATACCTTTCTTGTCATTCTGATAGGAAAGTGGAAAAGCATGTTGGAGAAATGGAAGCCTTTTTTATTAAATTTGATAGCGTGTATGTTAGACATAGAGCGTTCAGGTAGTGGTAGTCTGTTTCTTTCTTGATATAGTACAGTCTGATATTTTTAAGATTGTTTGGAGTTTTTCCTTATGAAATTCAAGTTGAGAAACTTTTTTAGAAATACAGAAATGCCGTCAAACAGCACCAGTTTGAATTGTGTGGAAATTTTTTTCCCCTGGACCCTAAGCTGTTCTATGCAAAACAGAAGTGAGATGGTTTGGGGTTTTTTTTACTTCATGATTTAATCCTATTTAATTGCTAATATTAATATAGTGATTAATTTAATGCTACAAATAAAAATTCTTAAGATCTTTTCATTATGCTGTTTTACAATGCCTGCATTTCCATTATGCTTTTCCTACTGAAATATGTAAGAAAAGTTCTTGTTTCTGTCATAGAGGCATCAGAGTACACGCTATCATCTATGCTTCAGAAGAAATTCTCTACCCATGTGGGTCAGGCCTCATTTAGGATACAATTGATAAGATTATAATCTTTTGGTTGACTCCACATTCCTTCCTTGAGGGTGTCTGAATAAACTGCATGGTATTTATTAAGTGTAGATTTTTATATTTAATTGTATTTCTTAGTTACACCACCTATCACCTCATACTTGTTAGGCAGGATTAATGGGGCAGAGATATCGGTTACAGGAGCTCGGATGGTGCCTCCTGCAGAGTGACAGAATTACTGACAGATCTAATAAAGTGTAGCCACTGCTTCGGATTCAATGTACTTCTTTATCTCTTGGTTATGTTGTCTGTGTCCTGGCTCCAGGGAACATTCTGCCTATTTATTCTGAGCAGTAAGTGGCAAACTGCTAATGAACATGCTCAGTACACAGCAGTCGCAACAGCACTTCCCGTGTTGTCTGTAGGTGGAACACAAAGTGTCATTAGGTCATTTGAAGAAAAGATACTAGGATACGGTTTACATTCTTTCCATTGGACGTTATGTTGTTAATTTTTCCTGAATTCCCACAGAAGGAAAGGATGTATATGCTAGTGCACCCACAAACTCTTGCTACCAACAGTAGCAAGGTAGTCTTGACCATCAGCCGTAGGCAGTAACCTGCCTTTGTACAGGTAGATGTAGCCCCCAGGGATGGTGAGGATCAGGAGTGCTGGAAATTTCTGAAAGGGGAGCAGAGCAAGATGGTGACCCTCAAAAAAGGAATTAAAGTCAGTGGTATTTCAAGATTTTATTCCTGGGCCTCTTTTTGTATTGGGTTTTTTGTTGTTGTTGTTAATAGCCAGTAGATCCCAGAAGGCCATTGCTTGCCCTGGCCAGGTTTTGTGCCTTTCAGAATGCAAATCACTGGCCCTTGCTTTGAAAATGCAAACCTGGTAGTTCTAGTGTTCTGTAAAGCTCATTTCCAAAGCAAGGCTCATAGCTGCACCTCTCATCTTGCATCTCTTAGGAAACAGGATGGAATCATGCATCTGAATCAGTTCTTGTTTGCTTTTTTGTAAAGTGTTGTAGTGTGATGACTGCCCCAGTTAAATTCCTTCCCACTGTCCTTTCTGGGGAAGGGAAGATAGCTCCTGCAGCAGCTGCCTCAGTAATGAAGGATTTTTCCTTGGTGGTGGGCACAAGGGAAAATAAAAGTTCCTCCTGCTTCCTGTCAGCCTTCCTGAGTTGAGGTGGCAGGAAGATAATTATTTCAGTAGTGCCACCATAGCCTGAAGGAAGTACAGGGAAAATAATAGCAAATGTGTGGTTTAAGAGTAAACATAATACTTTGAGCCTTTCCATCTCATGTTTATTTGTGCATCCTGTCTGCCTACAAGCTGTTCTTGTTTGTTACTTTCAGAGAGGGCACAAAGTTCCTGCCTTAGGAATTCATTCACCTCCCCTAAATACTCCTCCAGCATTTGTCCTCAGCACTTCTCTTAGATGGGAAAGAGTCATTGTCTCCTTAGTGTGAATAGGGAACTGAGCCTATCAGGTCTAAATGACCTGTTCAGAAATCTGGCAAGACAAAGGTGTTTTGATGGGTTTACCCTTGGCTGAGAGCCAACCCCACACAACTGCTCACTCACTTAAAGGAGTAAAGGGAAAAGAGACTCTTGGGTTTGGATAAGAACAATTTAATAACTAAACTACAATAATATTGAAAATAATCCTATATACAGATATACAAATGAGTGATACACAGTGATACTGCCCCCCCCACCCGATGACCAAGGCTCAGCCTGTTCCCAGCTAATGATCCCGGAGCAGGGAGAGTCCTGAAACCACACTCCCGGAACGGAGATAACAGTCCGAGTGTCCCAGACCGAGAGCTGACCGAGGGAGGGAGATGACCCAGTAGAGAGGGATCACCCTGAGAGTGGTGACCTGGGAAGAGCGCTGACCTGGAGGCATAAAGGGCCGAGCTTCTGGAGAGCTCTCACCTAAATACTGGGCATGATGTGCATGATATGGAATATCCTATTGACCACTTTGGGTCTCAGTCCCAAACCTAAGACCTAGTCTTGGGCTTGCAATTGGGCTGTGCTCCCTCCCAGCTTCTCCTGTACCTGTGCAGACACTGGCACAGCAGAGAGGCTGAAAACTTCACAGAAGCTGAAATGGTCTTGACTGTTCTGGCAACAACTATAAACATCACTGTTATCAGTTTTCTTCTGAGCACAAATCCAAAACACAGCCTCTTGCTAGCTATTATGAAGAAAGCTAACTCTGTTTCAGCTGAACCCAGGACAGGTGTGAATCACTCTTGAGTAGACATTTAGCTGTGAGGGAAGAAATATGAGCAGGAGAGGTTTTTAGAAGCTCAATTTGTCTGAACAGTAGCAAAGCATGCATCGCCTGCTCCAAGTAGTGTGAAGCACATGTCCACCAGGGCGAAAGTTGTGATGGTGGTTCCTTCCTCAAACATGCACATTTTCTTTCTTCTTGTTGCTTCTCTCTAAAGAGATTATAATTTCAATTTCCAGCTATCTCAAGACTGGTTTTGGAAGTGTATTTAAACCTGCAGACCAGCTTTCTGTCCCAGCAACTCCTTGCTTTTCAGGATCGCCTTCGGGGGCGTTTGTGGATTTTTCTCTTTTCCAGAGATTTCTTTCTGCCATAATCTCTCCAAAATGGAGTTTTTCACTTCCTCCTTTATCTTGTCTTTCTCCTCCTTGGTGGCAGAGGACTCAAGCTAATATTGGAAAACCTTACCATGCTCAAATTTTTGGATTGGGCAAACTGAACCTTGTTGCAAAGTGATACGGCTTCAAGGCTTTCTCATGTGGAGCAAATGGTTTCAGTGCAGGCTTCCACGTAGAAGCCATGAGGAAAGTTTGCTGCCTGGCTGTTGTGAAATTAAATGGTTGTTAATGCCCAGGAAATGCTTCCTGAAATATTGAAAGTTTATTCTTCCAGATATACTTCTGCAACCCCTGTTTTTTAGAAGAACCTGGATAAACTGAGGTATACCAATTAATACAGACATTTACAGAGAATTGAAATGCTCTGAGAGAAAGCAAGACTTCAGAATGGCCTACAGCCTCTTGTAATTTCCAGAGAGTCAAGGATAACCTGAATTACAGTATCTTGTTTCACATAGGTCTGTAAATGAGAAGAAGTCGGTATAAACTGGATGCACCATACTTAATTTAGCCATCCTTTCATCGCAGCGCTGTGCTACTAGTTTCCACAGTAGCTCCTGTTAATGGGAAAAAAATAAAAGCCTTCTATTTTAAAATAATTAAATGTTAACAATTTCCCAATAAATATAAATAGACAAGAACACAGTACAAAATTAGTACAGATCCTGCAGATGGTAGGAAAACATGTTTTCACTTGTTAATAATGACAACGAGTAGCTGATTTGTGACTCCCTTGCCTTTCCTGAGTTAAAATTAATTATCAACTCTTCCCCAAAATTCTTTGTATTTGTTCTATTATCAGGAAAACAAAATGACATGAAAAATGTGAAGTGTTAGCAAGGATAACACAGGAATCCCTTGTGGAGGGGTTGATGCCTTGTGGAGAAGGTGAGGTCAAGCAGTTGTTGCTAGGTTCAACCTAGGCTGGCTCCTTGTTCGTCAGCTCCATCTGATAACTGGGTACCTGTCTCAGACAAAATGATTTAAACAGCTGCTCTTCTACTTTTGACAAAGAAAGTCCATCACAACTGGAAACACAGTTTCTGCCTATGAACAGTAAGCTAAGTGAATTGGAAACAACTCTATTTAAAGAGGCCCCTTATATGACTGTGTCATCCGTTTTCAAACTGTATATACCATATCTGATTGAAAGGTAAAAGTGGATGATCCACTTTCAGAAAGCACATGATGATAAAGAATTGTAGCTATAAATAATGACAAGGGAAATTGTTTTTTCCTGTGCTGGCAGACAGCCTGCTGCTTATTTTGGTTGACATTATGGTATCAGAGATTCAACTGCTGTCTGCTGAAAACATATAAATTATGAAAATTATCACATTTACAAAAAAAAATTAAAAACTGTAAACTATCTAACACTATACATACATGATATATGTAGATAGATAGACGTAGACTCTGTATATTTCTCTCACATGTTTATTCACTGAATCAAAAAGCATATATTCCATTCCTGTAAAAATTAAAAGATACTTTGTACTTAATGTTCCTTTCAAAGAGGCACTAGTTGTCCAAGTGTATTTGACCCATGGTCAGGTTGGACAGGAAAAATTTTTCCTTTACTTCCCAGATTTTGGATTCCAATATTCATTAGTGTTGTCTTTAGTTTCAGCTCTGGCCACTTTGTGTTTTGGCTGGGTTGGTCCTCTGTTGTCACCCCCATGTTATGAAACATTATGATGTTGTTTCACATTTCTGTTCTGTTTTTAGTAGATGCCACATGTTTATAATGAGGTATTTATAACCTTATTGATAGTCTGTCAGTGTTACTGAAAGCAAATACATGTTGTCCTCCTTTGGCTTACTTCAGTGGATGATTTATTATTATTATTTTAGGTTATTCTGTCCAGTTCTTTCAATTTTTTAACTTCCTAGTGCAATGGAAGTTCTTCTGTTGGGGGGTTCCAAAAATCAAAATCACACGCCTCTAGTGTTTTCCTATTTGTGATGTTATTTTCTAGTGGGACTTGTGATTTTTTGTGTGTTAAATCAAATTTAACAGTATTGTGCCAAAGGGCTGACTATTTAGTACTTGGGACCTTGAAGTAGTTTATCAATTTAAGAATTTTTCTTGAAAATGCCTTGACATTAGCTTAGTTACTGGAGTGTGTAAACACAGATGTGAAGTTTTGTTGTGATATAAACTTTGTATTTAGAGGTGGAGACTCTCTATAGCCCTATTACTCTCTGGAAATCTGATTTGAAAATGAGCAAAGGCTGTTTTATCCCACCCTGTGCTGACTTTCCCACAGACTTAAGTAAAGAAAAATCAAACTCTTCCATGAGGTGCATTCTTATAGTATTTCATCTTGATGTTACTCTTAAAATCTCTGTTATATCCCTTTTTTTTTTTTTCAGGTTTATATTGGATGTCGTTTCAGTGTTGATCATATTAAATATCCCATTTCTTAATTATATTCAAGTTTTGTGATGGAGCAATGCAAGTGTAACAGAGCCTGGCCAGTGAAAGGACTAATTAATTACCAGCTTTTGATGAACAGTATAAAAAGATAGATAGGAAGATAAATGTGTAAAGTGGGCTGCTTTTGGAACCAAAGAGAGCATTTTGGCATTACATTAACTGAAAATTAAATTATAAAGATATAATAAGTTTTAGATTCAGATACCTATCCTGGATATCACAAACTATTCAAGCAATGTGAAAAGCCATCTATGTGCTTAAATTGTTGTGGTGGCTCTGTGAATTAGCTTCTCCTCTGCCTCCAACATCCAATCAGTGTGTCCTGTCAAGTCAAGGAAATTAGGAAGGTTAAGCATGAAGATAGAGAACTACTAGCACAAAAGACAGCTTTCAGAAGTGTTTGCTTTGATTTTGGCAAGAAAAGATGTTAATTCATTTCTTGCTTAGTTTCTCCTCTGCAGATAAGCAATTTCTCTGTAATAACTTTAAACAAGAGCTACAAGGAGCTTACCAAGCACAGAGGCAGGTGACTTACAGACTTTAAGCTTTTTTTTTTTTTTTTAATGATAGATTGAGGATAAGATTCACAATTTTCAAATCTACTTGCTTAGGCAATGTGCTTGTATGTTTTAAATGCTTTTCATTCGAAAGGGAGATGTGAAGGGTACTAGCTCTAATAAACCCTTCCTACTCTTTCTTTAAATGGATGTAACTGCAAGTACAATATCTTACCACAATCAATTTTAAAAGTGGATTAAATCATTTGTACTAATTTACTTCAATTAGGTATTTTAAATAACAGTTGTTTTCAACATTAATAAAATCACTTGTGTGCTGAAAATTATTATCTGTTTACTCTGGATGGAAGCCAATGGCTGCATGAGGAATAACGTACTATAGTTTCTTCAAGTACAAAAGCCTCCTCAGTTGCCAGAGGTTATGTAATAGTTTGACTCCCTCCCATTGCTTGAGATACTTCTGATCAAGGTATTCTTCAACCTCTGCACTGAGTTTTGTGAGACAGTGAGAATTTAATGTAAAATGCCAAACTCTGTCAAATCCCCTGCAAGCCTCACGCGTTTCATCTCACAGCTCAAACTTTACACAGAAAATTTATGGTTCCTTGCTGTTACATTTAAAATCTTGTTACGGGAAAAAAAGGAAACTAGGGTTTTTTGAACACAGAAAAACTACTTGTTACTGCTGCCTTGATAAAATTAAGCTTATGCTACACCTTTATGCAAAGCTAAGCAAAAGCAAAACTAACTAAGCCACCTGATCTGAAGCAAAACTAATTAGCTACCTGAGCTGCAGATGTGGTTGCTAGATTTAATCAAGCTAAAGGTTGAAGTGCCCCAACACAACTTAAGCAACTCAACTTCAGAGGTCTGGCCAAGGCAGCCCAAACTCTCTGACCTGTTAATAGCAATGGCATGGTTAGTGGGCTACAGGGCTGCTCTGCTTTTCCTCCCCGGTAACCAATTACTTTAAGGTTTTACAGAGAGTCTTCAAAAATTGCTATTGCATCATCATATTTTTTAGAAAACATTTTAAATTTCTATTTGTACTTCTCCAGACTAATGAGCTGTCATTTCACAGTCTGTGGATGTGCTTACAAGGCACAGCTGTGTAAGGAGGAACACCGTTGTACTTTACAGTACAATTCTGCAGTCTGGCGAAGTTTAAATTTTAGAAAAATATTATCTAAAATATTATTTTAGAAAATATTATCACCATTTCTAGAAATGTGAAAGTGATTTCCAAACAAATTCATACCAGGACTTAATTGGCATTTTATAAAGTCTTCCTGTGAACCCATTGTGCAGTCACTTACGGAGACACCAAATCTTGGCAGCTGTTTTCCTTCCAAACCGGGAAAGTAAAAAGCTGTACAGCTTATACCTGTAAGTTTTTGAGAAACTGTTTTTTAACCAATAAGCTACAACATCGCTGAGAAATTCTAGACCCATTCAAAACACATCCTATTTATAGCTCATATGTAATGGCAAATCTAAAAGTAGTTTAATTGTGTAACTTCACTTCAGAAGTGATGCTGCCTTATCAAATAACACTTATGCAAACAATATTGACAGTTCAATTGAATGATTTTATACAAAATCTATTTACAATTTACTGTCTAATTATGATGCAGTCTTTGCCCCCTTTCTCAATGTGCTGTCACTGTTTTGGCACTGAAAATGGCAAAACCCACTGGCAGGATATGTTGTAATATGTTGTATTCATGAAGAGTCATTCTCAACTTTTTCTGAATGATGAGATTGACTACTTCACCCCCTGCTGCTCCCGATTAAATAAAGAGAGGTTTTAAAATAGATGCTTTGTAAAATCTTCTGCCATGCTTGCTTAACAACAGACTGGGGCACTGATTTATTGTGTAAAGTGTTACAAGTTTTGTTATAGGTAGAAGGTAATGTACTCATAAAACAGCAATACAAAACTTTCCTCAGGCTGGCAGTGCCTGTTTCCCTGCAGGTAAACAGGGGAGAGCCAGAACAAGTCAGCGAGGTGCCAAGGTCTTGTCTGGGAGCAGTGCGATGCCCCTGGCAGAGGAGTTCCTCTCTCTCAGGGGTCTGCTTGGGGCGGGTTGCATTAATTTTCCCATCACAGCCTGCCTCCTTCTCCCTGCTTTCTGGGCAAATTTGCATTCACTTGTCCTGAATTTACCAAGCTCAGTCCCAGCAAAAAAATCAAGTGATCCCTTTTTCTGTCTGGCACTGCTGTCACTCTCATTTGTGAGTCACATCAACTTCCAAGTCTAAATGGGAAATAACTATTTTTCCATTGTACAATCAGTGAGATGACTCTTCTACAGAAAATGAGTTCAAGTTTCTTTGATTCATATGACAATGAAACCCCTTTCATAATTTGCTTGTTAATATCCTATGTAAATAATGTTCACGTTTATTTTTTTTTTTACTTTGGTCAAATCTAAGTTTAAGAGGAAATATCAAACAAGGCAATCTGGAGTGATAAATAGAGGACATCTGTTGCAGCATATGGCTTGACATAACAGCTGCACTGAACTCTCTCAGTAAGTAGTAATCCTTTGGAAAAAATCAGCTGGGCATATAAGTTTGATGTCCCTGTCTGAATGACGGTGTATTAAAACACTTGCGGTTTAAACCACCCTACTTTGAAATGTTCACTCTTTGCAAAACAGAATACTTAAATCTTATTTTGAAAGTAGTTTTTGTTTAGAAACAAATCTGAATATTTCACTTTTTTGTTTACAGAAGGAAAGTTGAGGATATGCTGAAACATTTTCATTTTGTGATAAAATTACTTTTTTCACTGTGGCCACTAACTTTATTTTTTATTTTTAGGTTAAGAGGCCAGCCTCCCTTCTTCCCCCCCAAATAATCTTATTTCAGTGCTGTCTTTATCTTAGATAACAATATTAAGATTTGGCTGGTAAATAAGTGTTTCCTTCTTTTTTTTTTTAACATCTGTACACTGAGCCTCGCATTTTGCATGTAGATGCAACTTCATGGATAGAACTTCCTAATTGATTCTTGTGAGAAAGAAGTTTGATACTTGGAGCTGTAGCTTGATGTTCTGTTTTAGGTATAACATTTTTGTTCTCTATATTAGGTTCTGTTACCAAACATATGTTTTGATTTTGGGTGCTAGAAAAAAAATCTTCAGTGAAATATATGTGTAAGCATTGGAAAAAAAAAAATCTTTCCATTCTTATATGCATCCTTGTTTGATTTCCTTGTGTTGTAATAAAATTGTTAATTGGAAATGGTTTTGCCATTAGTCATGTGTTAGGATGAAAATTTGTTTGAAAACAAAATCATTTTTTCATGTGTTTCTGTCACTTAGAATTAATTGCATTTGGTTTGACTTCTGTGTTTCGTGGGACCAGTTTAACTTCAGTTAGGAAAACAAGTTAAGCAAGAACCACTGGTCTTTCCACAGTAATTTAAGTCAACTCTTCTAGTAATTCCTCTGCTGCCTAACATTAAAGATAATAACTGTCTAACATCCTTGTCTGGCAGTTCTTCTCTTCTGCAGTTATACATTATTTTGAAGTGTACAGCAGAAAGAGAGCAGCAACATTAAGTCAAAATTCAGTCCCATGAGAAAAATACAGACTTCTTCAGTTAGTGCAGTAACATTTGGACAGAATTTGTTTGTAAGCAATATTAAAATTGGTCCCTACTTTTTGTTTTAATAAAATCCTAGATGTAATTTCAGAATGGGAAGAACAGTAATATAGAAAAGCAGAGTTTGCTTTTCAGAGGAAATACTTATAATGTTGTAGGTACTTACATGTAGTCATGATCAAGCTGCATTTGTTTGTGATTTAAAAAACCCCCAGTAATCTTGATTCTCTGTGGAAGTTTTCGCTTTGTAAGGATATGAGTGCCTACAAAAGGAAAAAAATTCATTTGACCGCAGCTTTGCTTACTGTTCCTTAAACTCTCGCCTGCTTATGACTTTTAGTGAAACCCGGTCTTTCTCAATTTGCACTTTTCACGGGTCATCTTATACACAGTCAGAAAGTCACTTCTGTGCCTGTAAATAAGTGAATTACAGGAAGGTGCGCATAGGTATTCATTCAGTAACCAGATAAAAAAATATTTCCAGAAAATTAGTGAACCTTCCTCCTCTGTTACGCCAATTTTAAACTTATTTTTATAGTGTGCTTTTAAGGAGCTGTCTTATGAGCTGTGAATTGTTCAGGGGCCAGAATTCAAATCAGCCACTTTTTTTTTCCTACAGAAAGTCTGTTCCCGAGACCAATTCCTCCCCTTGACGGTTGAGCTAGCTGTGTAGTCTTCTTGCACTGATCATTAAGAATTGCTGTGGTTGGCGTTCAGCATCTTTACAGCAGAAGTGCTGTAATACATTGAGAGCCCACACCCGGTGCCACAGGGCAGACCCAGCTCTGCAGAGCAGCGTTGAGGTTCCTGGGGGCTCCGAGTCTCAAAGCTGCAGTAAGATCCAGCAAATGGCTTATTTATAGTGCTTGAGAGCTTGGGGTAGAAGATGCTTTTTCTAGGGACTCCAGCAAAAGGTCCCTTGTGCTTGGCTTCTGTGCAGGGTATTTCTCTCTCAGATTTCTATCTTAATTGTCATGTTCATGAGTGAAGTTCCCTGTAGTACCTATGTGCCTTCAGTGTACAAACAAAAAAGCCTGCGAAAGCCGTGTTCGCAATTACAGGGCTTCAGGGTGTCCCAGCTCTACCAAATGGCACTTTGCATCAGTCCATGACCAAACTATTAAATTTAGATGTAAGAGAAAAACCTAGGTGAGTTGGAAAACTTTGATTTTTGTTTTTAAAAGAGGAATATTAGATAAGGAAAATCTTGGTATAAATTTGTCTGACTTAAACATAACAAATTGAGAAGAATCAGTTTTGTTTCTTCCAGAAATATTTGTTTACTTACTATCCTTTTACGCTATAATTTATTTGGTAAAGTACATCTCTTTCAGCACAATAAAAAAATAAAATACCTAGTGGCAGTGTGGCAGGGGCAACGCTTTTTGGAAAACCTGACTTCCCTGCTGTCTTGGTTACCATTTGTATTTGTAGTCCAAGTTATTGTAAGGGGCTTGTATATAAAAAAGTCATAATTTGAGGCAGCATTAAATAATGCGCTGAATAATTGCTTAGACTTTCCTGATTTTGCACATGCTCTCTTGCTAGGGTGATAGTTTTTGCGTGTGTATGATCTCTATTTTCTTAACTTTGAATGCAGTAAGGATAGCATGTGGCTCATCAGATCTTTACTTATATCTGACTAGAGATATACACATGCAAGTACCAGTTCTAAGTTCCTCTGATAAGCTGCTCCAGAAGGTCTAACTATAGCTCTTTACTGTAGTCTTAAATGGCATGTAGTGCATACATGCTTGAAAAACATATTCTGAGTCATATGGAAAAGAAGGAGCTCCATAATGGAAGGTGCCTCAGGTAAAAGATTTTTTTTTTATTAATTTCCCCTTGCAAAGTCAAGGGAATGGATAATCTTCTTAACACCACATAAATCTAGCTCCAGGTCATCCCCAGCAAAAATAATGGGAAGTGAATTGCCAGTGCCCTTTCATACTTGCAAATCCTTAATTAAAGAAGGGTACAAGGAGGCACTTAAAATGCCAACCTCAGCAAGTAGCAGACTCCACTACTTGTGAGAATAAATTACAACTTGTCAGAATAAAATTGTTTATTTCATTACTGTGGTTGGTAGTATTCAAAGACTTAGAATTAGGTGAAAGGCATTGTTCTAGGGTGGAAGAAGATAATCTTACTCCTTAAAACTGTGTGTGAGGTGCAGAAACTTTGAAGATGGTGTCAGGCTTACTGGGCAGTGCCGTTTTGCTTTATTCTGCCTTGATTTACGATTATTTTAGAAAAAAGAACAGCTGAAACTAGTCTGGTGATCCCTTCGTCCTCTTACTGTGAGGGTTTAATTTCCAGTTAGTGAAACCAGACCCCACTTTTTAGCTCTTGGGCGAATATGTAGGGTTTTACTTGGATTTGAACTTGCCTGTTACTATGGCAGTTTATTGAGCAAGAGCTCATGTGCAGTGCTGAATGGATTTTAAATAGAAAAAAAAGGGCTTAAAGAGTATTTCTAGGCATCTCAAATATTGCTGCATACCAGCTTACCATGATGTTATGTTTACTTTAAATTATCAAGAACCTAGAGTGAGTTGAAAGTAGTGTAGATATACATGTTTTTAAGCATTTTGCTACATAGGGCTCTTGTGTTTGCTTCTTCTGTATTTTTTTCTGCTTTTCCAGTTTATGACTAGTTCTTGAAACCCAAAGTACTGTTTTGTTGCACTCTTTTCTTCTTCACTTCTAAAACAGGACTTCCTCCCAAAGAAGCAACACATTGTCTTGCCCAAGAACTGAATTGGACCTTGAAGAGATTTACATTCTGATTCTCTGCTTCTATAACATGCATCATTTACACCTGTCTAGTTAAATGTTAAAAAAGAAAAAAAACAAGCACAGCACATTGTTTTCTGTACTGACTTAAAACCAGCAAAATACTAGGTATTTCTGCAATAGCAGATGTGCCAATAAAGTTTACCAAGAACAGGTCATAGAAAAGCAGGTATAAATATCTTTATGAAGGTCTTTATTCCTTTAAATACAGTGTTACTTTTCATAAAGGCATTCAGAACAGAATTAAAACAAAGACTCTTTTCCCTTTAAAGCAGCAATTCTTAAATGAACAGTAATCTTATTTCTGCCTTTTTTTTTTTTTTTTGGTCTGTAGCTAAGGTCTGTAAGTTTCTGCCTGTTTGCAGATGGTGGGGGGGTTTTCATTAGTATGCTAAGCAAAATTTTTGCATTGAACTGCATAAGTGCCTTCACATACAGTTCCATATAAAATAATTAAAACATAAAATTGCATAACTGAAACAGTCTCCCCATAGAGATAATTAATTTTAAAGGGAAATCCAAAACTGTAGGTTGATTCCTGTTAATTACACCTCTCCTTCAAAACACAGAATGCTAAAGAAAGCCTTGAGCAAGTGGTGTTCTTGCTGCTTGTGTTTATAAATGTCTGAATCTACATTCATAAGGTCTTCAGCAGTTTCCTCCCACCACCTCTCACTTTGGTTTTTCGTAGTGTAATGTTCATATTTGTAGCCTTGTGTCTACAATGATGTTATTCTCTGTTGGTTCAAGACTTGATAGCCATAAAGGCCAAAGTCAATTTTGCTGCTGAGGTTTAGGTGTAGGGCCAGGTTGCTGTCATTGCAGGAAGGAAAGTAGGAAGGAGTAGGGTTGGACTCTAGAGAAGAGGATGTTTGTTGGCAAGGGGAGGGTGAGGAAGAGGCAGGCTTGTTCTGACAGCTGCTCCTGGGAGGACATAGGGCAAAAATACAGACTGCTGCTTCTTCAGAGCAGCATATTGCCCTCCAGCTTTCCCCAACACTAGTAGCTGCCCAGAAGCAGCAGGCTCTTGGTGAAGCACAAAAATCAAACCTACTTTTCCAGCAAATATACAAATATATACAAAGGAATGAAAAGCAGAGTCTCTTTTGCCCCCAACAGTTTCTTGCCTGCTTTCTACGTGGCACCTCTGCAGTGGCCCTGATCCTTGTGGCTGTGCGCAGAATGCTCTGGCTTTTCATTGTTCTTCCCCTTGTTTGACACATTATGAATTTTAACAGAAGAGCTTTTTTGAAATTCTAGTAAATCTCTTTTTGAGTTGCACCATTAAGCTTGTTGCGTCTGTGTAAGAACAGTAGTATTGTGTGACTTCAAATAGTAAAATATTTAAGAAATAAAAATTGGCTTTTTGGAGGCCGGTATAGTACCATAGTACTGTATCAGGTTGTGGAGGAATTCTTTTTGCTTGTAGTGCCAAGCAGCCTACACAATTACTTTCATTACACGGAAGGAGGTGGGGGTTTGTTCTTTCATTGTGTGTCTGTGAACAGTCATAGTCTTAGCATAACTCAGAACCTATTCTCTGCTGTTGGTTTTTATTACTTTTATTTAGAAGGAAGAAATTTGAAGTCCAAGTCTAAAAAATGTATTTAAAACTCCTTCACGGCCTAAATAAGCCTAGATCGTAACCAGCTGCTCAGTTTTTAAGTTTAGCTCTAAGAAATTTCCAAGGTTACTGTGACTACTTGTGGATTCAAAATTGTATTCCCACTGCAAAAGCCTGCTGGTATCATTCAGCCCCACTTACGATGCGGCCTTTTTTTTTTTCTTGACAGAAACAACTTCATTAAGTTCACCAACACTGCGAAATGTTTGGAGTTTATTTTTAAAAACTAAAACTATTCAATCTTTTTTGTAGAAGTGTTAACTATTAGTCATTTGCTTTTTTTTGGTAGGAGTTCTCTGGAATCTATCCTCCTGTGATGCACTGAAAATGCCAATCATCCAGGATGCCCTCGCAGTGTTGACCAATGCAGTGATCATCCCTCACTCTGGATGGGAAAACTCTCCGCTCCAGGATGATCATAAAATACAGCTTCATTCATCACAGGTGCTGCGCAATGCCACTGGGTGCCTAAGGTGAGTACTGCACAGCATTTCTTTTGCCTTAATCATCTTGCTTTGGCTTGAACTGTTATTTCTCATTCTTAGGCATCTGTAGAGTAAATAATTGGTGTGTATGTCAGCAAAGATGGTGACTTTCAGAGCTGTAAACTTAAAGTTGGAAATTAATTAGAAAACAAGCTTCAGTCCATTTAAAAAACAATCCCTAGATATGCTGCTCTGGGTTTTCTTTTTTTCTTTTCTTCACAGCTTTGACCAGTCTTCTCATCCAAGCTTGTATATTACAGGTGTTTTTCTCCCTGTAGATTTGTCCCATTTCCCCGGTTGCTTAAGTGAAGTCAATATGTTCTCAGTATTACACTCAATCTAATCAGCACAGAACATAATGAAGATGCTCACAAAAAGTAACATGCCTTACGGGTTCCAGATGCCATTGCTGGAGTTATGACAAATACATAAAATAGACTTTTTGTGCCCTGTGAAGATGAGAAATGGATTTCAATAAGACACCAACCAATTTAACGTAGTGCAACTAGAATACTTAAATAAATCCCTGACAAGTATGATACATGCTTATAGTTCTATGCCAGACTTGTATATGCAACACCAAGATGCACTTACATAAAAGTGTGCAACATGATCTCTCCATTCCTAAAAATCACTGTAGGTGTGGGAATGAAAATAGGATGAGTAAGAAGAGTTTCAGTTCTAACAAAGCCTTACAGAAGGACTGAGTCACAGCAATTTCTGAATTCTGTTCCATAATTTTTTAAAAATATTTTAATGTATTGGGCAAGTTCTTTTAAGCATTTTTTTTTATCCTTGTATATTGGAGATTCTGTAATCTGCCCCAGAGACATGAAAATCGATTAGTCAATATTTTTAGATGCCTCACAGGAAAATTGTTAGGTGAGTAGTACGTATCAGTAATATTACCTAAGTTGTATGCTACATCCGAACCAGAGATCCATCAAAGAGCTAAATTAACCCATTGATTAGGAGGGAAAGTAAAATAGCAGCATTTTTTATGTATCTATAGCAAGCACCTTTTTGTCTTTGTGCTGTTTCATCAAATGAAATAACTCCCTTTCAAAAGTAATATCTGAAAGGTCTAAGGGAAAAAGTAATAATTGTTATGGATTGCTGATAGGCAATCAGAAGAGAATGAAATATAGAAGGTGATAACTTCCATATTGCAAATATACTTAAATTGCATTTAAATGCAGATATGTGTATGTGAATACCAGCTATGTCGGGATATGTGACTGAAACTGGGTGTTTGTATCTGAGTTGTGCTGATTTTGAAAAGAGTTTGGTGGTATATTTGCATTGCGTTACGTTCAGATTACTAGAAAAAAAATTACTCAATTGCTGTGACAGCAGTCGTTCCATAAAGATGTGTACCATGTTGTACTTCTCACACTTCCGATGTTTAACCTGTCTCAGTCTTCTGGAAGGAGTGTGCATTATAAATCTGGGGCTTCACAATGCCACTTCTCTGGATGGGCATGTCCAGTGCTGGTCTCCCCCCACCATAAACTCTATCTTTCTTTTAATTTTTCCCAATTGCTTCTCGGGGACTGATGTCCATCCCTGATCCTGCAAACCTCCGTTCATCCTACCCCATAGTCAATGGATTTGTTGCACATTGCTCTTGAAATCTTTCTTCTTTGTTTTTTTGTTTTGTTTGGTGTGTTTTGGGGTTTTTTTCCTGAGTGTATGTGCACGCTCATGTGCAAATTGATGTGAGCTTACTGTAGCCTGCACTCTGGGTCAGCCTGAGGACTTGTGGCCACATGAGGACGGTGTGTTGCCTGATCTAATACACACTGCTTTGCAGCAAGGCTTACGAAGTGCTTGATGGTACACTGTCACAGCAGAACGGCTTCTGGTCAGCTCATGCAAAATAAGCTCATATTTGCCTGCAAAAGACTGTGCATATTATAGGTCTTCAGTCCTTCCCAGGTATCTGTAACAGCAACTCAAATGTCTGTCCTGAGCAGGTTGGTCTTCCCTCTAAACCCAGGCCCTTAAACCATAGTATGGCTTTTTAGTGTCTTTCTTCTTTTCAACCTTCCCTATTTCTCAGATGCATCTTTTGTCCTCTCTAATGGCTTCAGATATTTATTTGGCCTTCATCCATATTCTTTGGATAATTTCAGCCCACTTAGCCTGTATGGATGCTCTTTGGCAGAGCCAGAACATTTGGAGAGAACTGAACTTACTTTTGCTTCACACCAGCAGCAACTTTCTTTTTTACTTTTCCCTGGTCACTGCTGAAAATCTCTCTCTCTAAACAAAATGTCAAATTTGCGTTTGTGCAAGGGAGAAAAGTAAAAGTTGACCTCTGAGATGGTAACTGGATTCTTGTGTAGAATTCATGTAAGACAATGGGGCTGTAGGCAGGCGGAAACAGCAAATGTCAGAAAGAAAAGATGAGAAAGCTGTGTGGAGATGACTGGAATAGCTCTGGGCCGGTGGTACCTTAGCTAGCGTTCCTTAAATACCCAGCACCCCCAATAAACTGAACAGCTCTCACACTTTGCACTTGTGGCTAAACCAAGCCTTGCAATACAAGCCTTGTGTTTCCATTTCAAGATCTCACCAGATAAGGGAGGTAGTGTAAATCAAGAAGATGTAATGAAGTTGCTGGCTGAGATAGTGCTGTGTTCATCTGGTAAATGGAAATTCCATTGTCATCCTCCATGAGAGAATTTCTTCTAAGAGTCTCGTTTGGTTGTCTTCTGCTGTTTTCTTTTTCTCCTTTTGCTAGAGATGGTTTTTGAAGGGACAGTGGTTAAAATTCAGTTGCATCGGGATTATCAGTGATGATGCTCAGTATCATAGGAAAAGTAATGGTGTTCAGAATACTTGACAAATATTTCTGAATCTGTAATGTTGGCAGATTTTAGAGACATCAGGTTGTATTACGTATGGTTTAATGCTAGCAAAAATGCCAGGAAAATTTTGGGAGGTTTTTTCAGTCTTTGGTGTTTTTGATTTTCTGACACATTCACTGCTAAGAACTTTAAACAGTATTTGAGATATTTTGTAATATAATCCATCCCATATACAATGCTAATAAATGGCTTGCAATGGCCATTAGATAGGAATAGTCAGATTTTTATTTGTGGTTTTTCACTATGGTATATGAACTATTATTCTTTCTGCAGATCTTCCCTTTTCTCAGTTTCTTGATGAGAGATTTTTATGGTCTTTCAAATAAAATTTGCTTAGTAACTACAAATTTAATACCCTTATCTGCTTATTCATTATCATTGATTAACTCTGCAATCCCAGTCACACAGTAATCCAGCTGAAATCAGTATGAAATCACATGAAAAAGAGAAGCAGCATCACACCTCATTTTCCTGTAATTTCCTTTTTTCCTTAAAGATTTTATTTACAAACTGTACTTCGCAAACTTTTGTGATTTGAAAAAAGAAAGTAGCTTTAATACTGTATTATACTAATTAATTTTATAGAACTTGAATATTTTGAAATGGTTTAGATAATTCATAGCTCTAAATACAGTGTTATATCCATCACTTATAAACTGAATCTTAATATTAATCTTTCATAAATTGCCAGAACTCAGTGTGACATGTGTTAGAGTAATCACCCAATTTACTTGGCTCTTCACTGAGGTACTAGTAGCTTACCTCATTAAGCTCTGTGAAAGTTTGACTTCTTTTTTTTCCTTTTGGATTTCATCTGTGACTGCTTTATTTGTGCTAGGGAAATACTGTATCTCCAGTTTATAGTTTCTGATTCATTTAGACTTATTAGAGAAAGTCAGGTGAAAACCAAATTTGAAATCCCAGTTGTTGATAGTGAGGGGGTTTACAATCGCTAATCTGAAATTTAAAAATCAACCAGAGGCACATTGCACAATGTTGGGTTAACCTGAAGCATCAGACTTACAGTGGTGGGCTGATCCTGGCTGGACACCAGTTGCCCACCAAATCTGCTCTGTCACTTCTCTTCAGCTGGACAGGGAAGAGAAAATACAACAAAAGGCTCGTGAGTCGAGATAAGGACAGGGAGAGATCACTCACCAATTACCATCATGGGCAAAACAGACTCGGCTTGGGGAAGTTAGTTTGTTGCCATTCAAATCAGAGTAGGATAATGATAAATAAAAGCAAATCTTAAAACACCTTCCCCCCACCCCTCCCTTCTTCTGGGGCTCAACTTCACCTCTGATTTCTCTGCCTCCTTCCCCCACATGGTGCAGGAGGATGGGGAATGTGGGTTGTGGTCAGTTCATCACATGTTGTTTCTCCTGCTCCTTCCTCCTTAAGGGGAGGACTCCTCACACTCTTCTCCTGCTCCACCCAGGGGGTTCCTCCCACAGGAGACAGGCCTCTGCAAACTTCTCCAATGTGAGTCCTTCCCATGGGCTGCAACTGCTCCAGCATGAGTCCCTCCCACGGGCTGCAGTCCTTCAGGCGCAGAGTGCTCCAGCGTGGGTCCCCACGGGGTCACAAGTCCTGACAGCAAACCTGCTTCAGCCTGGGCTCCTCTCTCCACAGGACCAAAGGTCCTGCCAGGAGCCTGCTCCAGCGTGGGCTTCCCACAGGGTCACAACCTCCTTTGGGCATCCCCCTGCTCCGGTGTGGGGTCCTCCCCAGGCTGCAGGTGTATCTCTGCTCCCCGTTACCTCCATGGCTGCAGGGGCACAGCTGCCTCGCCATGGGCTGCACCACGGGCTGCAGGGGAACCTCTGCTCCGGAGCCTGGAGCACCTCCTCCCTCCTTCTGCACTGGCCTGTCTGCAGAGCTGTTTCTCACATATTCTCACTCCTCTCTCTGGCTTTACTTGTTGCTGCACAGCCTTTTTTCTCAGAGGCACTGCCATCATCACTGATGGGCTCACCCTTGGCCAGCAGCGGGTCCATCTTGTAGCCAGCTGGCATTGGCTCTGTCAGACATGGGGGAAGCTTCTCGCAGCTTCTCACAGAAGCCACCCCTGAAGGCCCCCAGCTACCAAAACCTGGCCACAAAAACCCAATACACTTACTTATCATAAAACTAGATCTATGTCCAAAGACTACCTGGAAAAATCTTTTCAAGAGTTTTTGTCCTGAGGTGCAGTCTGGAACCTTGTTTTTTTCTATGAATTGAAGATGAATTTAAGTGAATAGAATCTCATGTGAGGACTTTAAAGAATTTTAATAATTTACTGCTTTTAAGATTCTAATCTGCTTTTAGATTCAAAATAGTAAAATGCTGGGTTTTTAATTTCTTCCATGTTCTGTTTAATTTTTCATCATACACTGAAGGTACAGGGGCAATTGCAAAAATCAAAGACCTATTAAAATATTTATCTTCCCCCTGGTAGTTAGAAATTGTATGGGAGAGTAACTCAAGTGGTTTTTGTTTATAAAGCCCCATACCTTTCAAATTTTCTAACTTTTATCCTTGTCAAACCTTTCACATAATACCATTAATTATTTTTCAACTGAAAGATATGTAGCAAGCTCTCAGAGTAGAAAAGCAAAGGGGAAAAGTGCTTTTAAAACATGACTTGAATGTAACTGTAACTGACCCAGTAGTATTTTCTGGTTATATCAACTGTTGGAAGGAACAAATTACCTTGTTAAAACAATTTGTGTTAACTGTAAAGCCTGCATATCAAATGTTTTTAACTGGTTTATGAATGAATTATCTGTTTCACAGACATTTACAGCTAATGCATTTATCCCTCCATCTTATTTCTCCTTCAGTTCTCTTCTAATCATCCAAAGTCTATTGATTCCTATTCTGTTTTGAATGTAACGCCCTGCTGCATATGACAAAAGATGTGGGAGCAGCATAAAATAAATAGCACAGACTGTTATCATCTGTTTAGTTTCTAAAGAAACATACATATATATGAAGAAACATTCTTTTATATATATGTGAAACATGTTTCTTAAGAAACTAAACTGGTACATGTACATATGTGCGTGTGTATATGTATGTTCATGTATATACACATACAGATGTAAAAAGGCTGCTTATTGAAGCCAAAATATGTTTTTGTCTTTCCTGACTGGTGCAAGCTCTGAGCATCTTCAGTTGAGTATAGAGCTGGGTTCTGACAGTAGGATCAGGACCTTTGCTGCTGGTTTTATGGTTCTCCTCCTATCAACAGAACAGTCACATTTCGTCCATCACTGTGTATGCTGTAGTGGATATAAAGGACTTGCCAACCCATCTTGGTATCTCTCCTGTTTTTTTTAGAGCCCAGAAGCTCTTCTAGTTAGGACAAAACTAATATTAATTGTGTATTTCCACTGGTAGCCTATTCAAGGGAGGGACTTCAACTACAAGCAGTCCCAGCAAGCAAGAGGCATGGGAGAGAGATGACTGCCTAGAGGGATACTGGGGCAGGGTTAACCACTTATAGAGAGAAAGCCGTCCAAATCGGAACCCACAATTTTTCCTCTTCTAAGCCTCTTCAATTCCAGTCTTATCCTGGAAAAAGGGGTAATCACCGCTGTTCTTGTCTTTTTAACACATTTGGAGCTATTAAAGTTACAAAGCTGGTGTAGTTAAAATCCAAGGACCATCACATCAGCAGATTTGATGCCAATGATCTAGCTACTTTCTATGAATGTATTGCGGTGAAACACATGTTATATTTTACATAGTCTACAGAGTTACACACCATGTGTTAAACCTCATTTGGCCACAACTAGGATGCTGAATCAAGTTAGAGGGTTTCTTAACTCCAAGCTTATACTGGCTATGTTGGTGTGTCCATTGCTAAACAAACACGTTCTCCTGGCAGCTCTCCTCAGCTTGGGAATTTCTCTAGGACCTGGAGTTGGAAGTAAGCGCAGAGGAAAGCCTTGTCAAGAAGATAAGGAAAAGTTTAGTTTTAATGTCTTGTTCTGTGAAGCTCAATCCCTTTTCACTAAAACTTAAATTCTTATTAAAATTATATCACTTATGCTCCTGGGTCCCAGCAATGACAAGCTGTAGAGGAACTGAAGGGCTATTGTCAACTCTCCATTATGTTGAAGAAGCTGAGAAGGATTCCACACATGTACTGTGTGAATGACTACCAGATAATTTCCAGTTTCATGTAAATGAAGGTATCTTAATCACAATTTCTACATCTTGTCTTTCCAGGGTAAAGCTGAATGACAGATTGCTTGCTTTGAAATATATTAGCTCAGAAGTTCTTTATTACTTGTACAGGATGAAAACTAAAAAACTGTCTGTAATACACTTGATAATGTCTCCCAGAGTACCATAGAGGAACATAGTTCACAGGAGAGAAAATGAACTGAACTGTTGTTTCTTGTCTTTTGAAACAAGATAGAAAGGAGTAAATTCTCAAGTTGTGTTTACCCAATGGTAGGCATTTTAATCAATGAGTAGGTGTCTATATAAGAGCATGGTTTTTAGAGGCTTTGAGTATTTCTAGACTATCATTGACTCACTCTGAAAATCATTTGTAGTTTTGATGTTGATAATGAGTTTACGTGTCTAATTTCAGGCACCCCAATTGAATACTTTCAGACGTGCTTTCACAGGCATGAACTATGCAAAATGTATTTTCAAAAAGGTTTAAAACTTTCACTAGGTCATGTGTAAATGTGCATGGCCGTATTCCTGGTCTTCCAACCACAAACCAGATGGGAAAAAACACAGGCAATTAATGAAGAGTCAGTCTGCTGTGGAAGACATATTTCACCTTTTCAAGAAGCTGAATGGTCCAGTCTAGAAAAAAGTCACAAACCAATCTGAGAGGCCACAATGTTTGCATCCCAGTTCAGCATAAAGTTTTAGAGGCAAAATTCTGCAGGATATGGGAGACGTTGTTCCTTATTGAATGCTGCAATTGTTGAGAAATATAGATGAAATAAAAAACTAATGTTGAGATTTGGGGGGAGAGGGAGATTTTAGTATGAGTGTCCTCCGATTGCTTCTGTAATATTTTTACTCAGAAGATACTTGAGGGAAAAGTACCAATAGAATTAAATGTGTAGCTATGTCAGATACTTAAGCACCCGACTTTTTCTTCATCATGCAGTTACTCCCACTTTTGCATATTCATGAACAAATTTATAAGGTTTATACAAGGTCATACTGTATTAATTATAGTAGTGGTATTAAAGTGGCACTCTGAAGTTTAATACTTTTTCAGCATTTCTGGTAAAAACATTACTTCAGCATATCAAATTGATGCTACAAATTCCACACAGCTCTGGACTCAAGTTGATAAAAAACTCAATCAGAAGTTTTATTTTTAAACTGATGTTATGGAATGCCTTTTGTATTCTCCTTTGTTCTGAAAAATAGTACAACATAATTCCAGGCACTTTTTCCTCTCCCATGCTTAAACACATGTAACAAGCTTCGATGGCGTACCTCCTTCCTCCATCATTTTATCCGGTAAGAGATGCTGGACTGCTCTGCCTATGTCTGCCTTCAAACGCAGAAGGAACACCCAATTTACTGATTTTGCACTGAGATAGCAAAAAACTGATCTGTCATCTTCCATCTTTAAAATATTATTTATTTCCCTGGGCCAACAAGGAAACTCATTCATATTTCAGTGGGACTTCATGTTTGCATAAAAATTGGAAATATTGGACCTATATGTCAGTCTGATAATTTAGGACCTATCTGAAATGTAATTCCTATTATTCAACTAAGATCTTTTCTTTTAAGATTAAAGGATGTAGGGTTTTTAGGGAAAAAAGCCCAACTTAACTGGGTGTCATACAGTTATAAATATTTACATGTTGCTATGCCAGGAGTGTGTACTTCCTGTAATTTACTAATTTACTGTTGCTGGAAGTTATATACGCACATTTCAATAGAATGAATGTGCCTCAGTGCTTTTGCTTTCATCTTAGTATATTCTTAGGCTCAGTGACAATGACAAAACTGCTGCCTCTTATGCTGAATGGTTTATGGTGTACCCTGACCTTGGATTTAGGGATGTGTTGAATCTCTCAAGTAAATTTTGAATGACTGACTATTTTCCCAGCTTTTGGTCATTTTAATTCCTTTCAGGTTGAACACCTGCTGTTAACTAGTGCCTAATGTGAAAATTAAATGTCCACCCATATTTGCATGGTTTGGTAGTGTTAATTTACATTTCCTTCTGTCAGAGGCTTAAGCTGTGTGGATGTGAATACCCTGAAAAAAGTGAAATTGTTTGATTTGTGAAAGGGCTTTGATTTTGTGGGTTTGGGTTTTTTGTTTCAAAACATTTTTCATTTATGCAGTAGTGAGTGTTAGCTTGGCGGACACTCTAATGAAGTATGATCTGAGTCTTGGTGGCCTGCAGACTTGATTTGAGATGACTCCAGGCCAGCTGCACAGCTGAGTATCACAGTGGCACAGCTATTTTATTTTTGGGAGGAGTCGCCAAGCCTGTGTGGCACGCAGGTACTTTAGAATGTGCCAGCACATCCATAGGGTCACTGCGTGGGAAGTTGAAGAGATGGAGCCAATTCCATCTCAGCAGCCTGGACCAGCTGGAAAGGATCACAAGGGCCAGAGGTGTCAGTGGGAGCCAGAGCATGCCTCTGTTGGTTCTTCGCTGACTGTCCAAAATCCTGGATAGTCCTTTTTTTGAATGGGTACTTTGAAGAACTGATGTAGTCTGGCTCTGCAGAAAAAAATATTTGCCTTAGTGTGAGAGGAAAACTGATTGTGACAATTCTGTAGCACCATTCTGGGTCACGGTGACTGATGATAGAGGATGATGTTTTTTTTATCCAAGGAAGATGAGAAACACAGTCATACAGAGTTTGTATGCCCAGTCATTTCCACCACAGATAATAAAATAATATTCAGTAAAGTTCAGGTCCTTTGGTGCTCATCACTTGATTTGTTTACTAACTAGCTTTTCTCCCCTTAGAACTGTTTGCATTACAGGGCTACATGAAAAAGGAACATGTGAAAACACGGCTCTGGGTAGTGAAGGCAGGGCATACTTGTGCAGGTTTCCCTCATTATCTTATGAGAGACTGCTTTGAATCTGAAGAAACTTCCCGTAGGAGTGAGAAGATAATTTGGTCTCTGTGCTCAATCTGAGGATTTTCAGTAGAGATATCTGTTTGAAGCACGCTGAGCTTGCTTCATCCTTCCAGATAAGCCAGCCAGCATCACAGAGCAAACATTTTATCAGCCCCTTTCAGAATGTTTTGGGCATGTGAACTGTCTCACTTCAAGCACAAGAGTAATTAATGCCAGCAGCTCAAGTTGAGCCAGTGCTCACGTCTTTTGCTGCGAGAAGGCTTTCTTTGATGGCATTCCACATTTCTGCAAGTTGGTGTGCTACTGAGAGCTCATGAGGAGCACTCTTGGGTAATATCCTTAGCACTGAAGCCTTAAGACCCGCAGTCCCCACTAACCACGCTTACAAACTTTGTTACTTTTATCTGTTTTGGAAATATTTTCCCATGAAGGCTCCTGCTGGAGTAAAAAAATAAATAAAAATACGGCTCTTATGAGGTGTGATGAAACAGGCTGCAGACTGTCAAGCCTGCTTAGTTTACAGTCCCCTCACTGAGCTGAAGGCTGAAAAGCAGCAGATCATTTCTGGATGACATCTTCTGTGAAGCTTTGCCCACTGAGTGTTGAGTTTGTGTTCTTATTATCATTACACATCTCCACAGAGGGGCTTTAGCACTTTGTAAGATTTTTCCTTAAGTAAGAACACTTTAGTAAGAACACTTCAGGAAAGAAAGATGAAGTCCAATACTTGCAATCAAATGGATTTCCCCCTTTCTGAGAGAATTAGCAAAGTGGACAGTTAATTTGGGGGTAAATTGAGACTTCTATAAAGACTGAAGTAAAACACATGGGATGCCCGTCACTAATTCAGTTTCATCTGTTTTATCCAATTTGAGTATTTCTCCAGATGTGATAAAAACAAACACACACACACACATCTGGAGTGAGGGGGTTCAAACCTAGGGCAAGGTGCAAGGTGTTGCCCATTTCCAGCTATAGCTCACTGATACACACACAGCCTTGCGGACACTGCCTCGGAAAGGCAACAACAAAGCAGGATGAGAGGATTTTCCTGTCTTCTGCCAACAGAGTCTGTGCTAAGCTTCTGTCTAATATGGCAGGCAGAGTGGAAGAATTCCCTCTTTAAAAATGAGTTAAACAAAGATATTAAAGGTTTGTGTATATTAGGGTTTTTTCCTGTTACCTTCCCCTAATTATCTTCATATTGTATTTTGAGAAAGTTTCCTTTGGAAAGAAAGAACACATTATTTTTTAAAAATAATATTAATTCTGTATTTTAACTGCATCTGCATGTACTATATGAAAACATTTAACACCTGCCTGATAGTATTTTTAGCTAGGACTGCACACTACATACAGAGGATTTCCTTGACAAAGTACTTTTGAAGTATTCATCCTAGTGTAGCTCTTTTACTTTCACAGCCCATTTCTTTTTGTCAGCTACTCATTTATTATAGTTACTGGTTACAGCTTCAGCGTTTTCTCTTGAAGGACAGTAGCATGGTGAAATACGTCCTCCTCTTCCCCTGCCGTCATTCGTCCATCTTTGCATCTGATTTACTATGTGCAGAAGGACAAGACTTGGAAAGTGTTTCAAAAGAGATAGTTGTGAAAGGGTACAATGTAAGTAAGGTGCATGTACAAATGTGAGTGGGGTTTTTTTTAATCCACTAATGAAGTAAAAATGCATAATAAAATAGAAAATAAAAATATTTTATTTACAAAAATAATATCATTTAATTCCCTGGGTTCACTTTACATAATTAATTTGTGTTGAGGACATTTTTCAGTAAACTGGTCAAGTTGATTGGTTTTGATTGATACTTGCTGTCTTTGGTTGCCAGACTTCATGCTGAGAAGGAATGTCTTCTAATCTATGCAAATATGAGAAAATGTGCGGTGTCCTATCTACTTTTGGTAGTTACTTACATGTTACAGTTAGCTGCTTGTGCCCACAGTCTGCTTGCACTCCAGGCTGCTCAGGTGAGCACTTGCAGTCAATGGGTAGACCTAAGGCTGCCTGGCCTTGGGCACCGTTTGTGACCTCAGAAGTATTTAACTTTTGTAACCCCACAGAAACAAGGGAGATCTTGTATTTTGTTAACTAACTGGGTGGGCATAGGAAGTCATCCTTTTTATAGCCCATGTGATAAAGGGAGCACAGCAGAGAGCAGTGGCTCTGTTTACATTCACCTACAGCTTGACCAAGTGGCAGAAGCAAACATTTACGAGTTTGTATGAATGTTTGCTGTGCACAAAAGAAAGATCAGCTGGGACAAATTTAAGAAGGAAAATGCGGCTTTATTAACTTCACACCAAAAACAGTGATGTAACTAGGGTGATGTCTTCTGTGCTGGCATCATCTGTCTTGAAAAGAGTGCAGTCCTCCTTAGCCCACTCCTTGGCACGATCGTGTCACTCTTTCCTGTCTCAAAGTTGCAGGGGTTGCTGAGGACAACAGCTCAATAAATAATCTGTGCACCGGCACAGGATTCACCAGCAAAATCAGCTAGAGCGTGGCTGCCACTGGGATCACCAGTGCTGAAATGGGGGAGAGGGAAACTGACATGAATGATGCATTTTCCTGAACTGCAATTTTACATGATTTACAGGAACAGTGGGGGAATTTAAAATTGTTTTTACAGGAAAAATATATTTCTTTGTTTTGTTTTGTTTTGGGTTTACTTTTGAGAGGACTGGTAATTTTGATTTTCCTTCAGGTAGATTGTAGAAAAGTAGACTAAAAGAGTCTTTGGACACTGAAATAATCCCAGATATTTTTTTTTTTTGATTGAGGGGTTTTTTTTGAGGGGGGGTTAGTCAAGAAAGCTGTGGTACCCAAAGTTAAGTAGGCAGCATGTCCACCTTGGAGTAGTTGAGGGAAATCAATCACCTCCCTATGATTATAAGAGCAATTTATGACTTGTTTTAGGTGGCTTGCTTTGCTAGGCACCTGAATGAAGTACGGGTTATATAGAGGCATGCTGCTGCTGTATGTCACACTAGTGTACACACAGATGACCTGTAAATAATGAGTTTGTTTTACTGTTTGCTCCTCCAAACGTTTCGGTCCTTTAAATACTTTTATATTATTATTCTCTATAATGAAAATATATAACTTCTTGATAATATACCGGAAAGAAAGATGTGTGTGCCCTGTGTGTGGGATTGAGTGTGTTTATATAGCTATATGCTTTCTTTTTTTGGTACTTTAGGCTGAATAACAGCAGTCGGTAGTATTTCTTTTAAGAAAGTGTAAAGTGACTTAATTAGCACAAGCATTTTATTGTAGAATCATGGTGCTACATATCATGAAACACATGGAAAGCATTAGCTGATTAATTATTCCTCCTAATTCTCTGACATCTCTGTCTAGTCTATAAGGCATGGAGTATTGCTTCTGCCAGGGTTATATTTTGCTTGACCTTATAGCAGACATACAGTGTAATTACTAAATAGGGGGCAATTTATGTAAACAAATATTAGTTTTTTCTATCATGAGCCCTATTATTATGTTTTATTGCTAGTGGATGTGTTATGTAGCCAGCCATTCTTCAAGGGCTTGGGTAGATAGTTATTATCTTTATACTGTAAATGTTTACAAAGTGAAAGTATCATATCCCTAGATATGATTACTGTTTCCTCTTCTCCAAGTATGTGAAAACTTTGATCATGCTTTTGCAAAATAAATATATTTTACTTTGTATAAGGGTACTCAAATTATTTTCTACTTAGTACACAGAGAGTTTGGGGGATGTTAGTGCAAACCACATCTTGTATTAACAGACATAATAGGTAAAAACAAATATGCAGGAAGTGGGATGTATTTAATACTTTGATAGCTGTCATGTACTGGCCTTGATCTATGAAAGAACGTAGAGGCAACTGCCACACAATAAAAGTGAGTGTCTTTCATAGCACCGTATAAACCAAGGTAACCTAATGGTTCCCATTCTGAAATCAAGTGTAGGAATGTATTATGAGGGTAATGGTGACGCTATCCACCAGTTTTCTTCTTGGTTTCCAATAATACCAGTAGTACATTTTCTTTCCTTCTTTGTCATTCTTATAGAAAGGTAGAAAGAAGGAGATTGATTGTGTTTACGATGCTATCTGAATAGCCGGAGTTTTCCTTGGTGCAGACATGCAGCAGTTTTCTGAATGTGACTCTTGGCAGGCATCTAAGGTTATTCATTCCTTTCCTGCGTAATCATTTCATTCTCACTCCTCTCTGTTGGAGGTCTGTCCTTGTGCTGTTTATTTTGTGAAGTTTGTGTTTCCGGTAAAAAATAAATGGTTAACCTATCTTATCAATTATAAATATTTGTTCATAGTCAAAACCTGCAATGAGAAACAAAAGAGTTTCTGGCAGATGCCAGTTTAGAGTTTTCTCTGGTTTTTTTATAGTTCATACAAAATGAATGCAGTGGCCTCAGGACAATTCTTGCTAATATTTCAGTCAAAGCAATCCTACTGTTGCCAGTCCTTGATACCCCGGCAGGAAACGGGAGTGATGTTGGCAATAGAACTGGAAGGCTGACTTGCAGCACTGGGTACGTGTACCTGCAGCAGCTTTGTATCAGCACATTCAACTAGCAGTACAGACTGTTGCATTTGCTATAAACCTCTTGTGGGCCTGGGCTATACATTTGGATTGTTATTCTCAACTGTAGTGGCATACTTCCCATTTTACCTTTGGTTGTTAACCATACCTGCCTGTGCTTCGTCGTTCCCCCTGACAGCAGCACCGAGGTATCAATGGGAGTCACAAATTCAATGGATTTTGAAGCCTTTGGAGCTGCTTCATAGGAGAAATGTGCTCACTGTATTTAAAAAACCAAACCAAAACAAAAAAGAACCACCAACTTGGTGAGAACTTGGGAACAAACCACCCTGTCCTACGGGAAGACTGGAAATTATGGCAGAAGACTAACTTGGGTAAACAGGAAGGTTCCTGAAACACAAGAAGAGAGGCAGGGGTGGTAACCAGAACAACAAAGGAATATGAAAAGCCTTGGTTTGGTACTTTGGGGATGAAATGAGGAAGATCAAAACCCAGCTGGAGCTAGATAGGGACATAAAGGGTCATCACAGCAGGGGATTTTACAGGCATATGTATCCTGAAAGCAAAAAGAAGTTGAGGGGACTGTGAGTCCATTGATGCTTGGGGAAGATAAATTAGTGACAGACAAAAGGGAAAAGAGTGAAGAACTCAATGGCTTTTGTGTCTCAGGCAAATCCTGCTCCTAGACTGCTGTGCATTCAGCGTGTTTTAGAAAGGAGAAGGAGAAGCCAGCAGTGGCTAAGGAACAAATTAAGGACTATTTGGAGAAAACAGATATATTCAGATCCATGAAACTGGATGGGATTTACCCAAGGGTACTGCAAGAGAAGCTGAGTGATACAGCTGTCAGGCACCTATCATGCTGATGTTTGGGGGAGGTGTCTGAGGACTAGAGGAAGGCTAAAAAAATTTTCAGTCTTTGAGGAGAACTAAAAGAACAGTCTGGGGACCACCTTTATCTCAAACCCTGGAAAAACCATGGAGCAAGAGTTTTTGGAATACATTTCCAAACACATGAAAGAGGGAACAGTCAGCATGGATTTGCCATTGACGAGTCATGCTTGATGAGTCTGATTGCCTTCTGTGATAAAGTGTCGGCCATATGGATGAATGGAGAACACCGATGCAGTATACCATCACTTCCTTAAGTGTTTTATCAGTACAGGCTGGAAACCCTCTGGCTGAGCAGTGCCTCTTTTGAAAAGGAGCTGCGGTGTATAGGGGAACACAAAAATGAATATGGGCAAACAGCTCTCGTCATGAATAAGGTGCACTGGGGTACATCTGTAGCCAGCAGGTCCATAGAAGATTTTCCCCCTTTACTCTATACTGGTGTGGCCCCATCTGCAATACCAGCTTTGGACCCACTCAGTTCAACAAAGATGTTCAGAAGCTGGAAAGGGTGCAGGGAAGAGGTCACAATTTTCAGCTTGGAAGGTTCAAATTGGTCATTATGCTTTACCTGGAAGTGACCTAGTGCAACACTGGAACGGAGAGGTGGTAGGATATAAAATCATAGAATCATAGAATGGTTTGGGTTGGAAAGGACCTTAAAGATCATCAAGCTCCAACCCCCCTGCCATGGGCAGGGACACCCTCCACTAGCCCANGGACTAGATGATCTTTCGAGATCCCTTCCAATCCCTAACATTCTGTGATTCCCTGTCCTCATAGGGGAGGTGCTCTAGCCCTCTGATTAATTTTGTGGCTCTCCTCTGGACTCTCTCCAACAGGTCCAGGTCTTTTTTATATTGGGGGCCCCACATCTGAGCACAGTACTCCAGGTGGGTCTCACGAGAGCAGAGTAAAGGGGGTCTTCAAGGCTCTCTAACAAAACCACTGACCTTGTCCTGTGTTGATGATAGTTCCTCAGGCAGCAGGCTGGACTTGGGTGTCTTCCCACATGTTCCGTCCAGCCAGCATCTCTGAGATTCTGTGAGTGACTCTAGAGTTTCAAGTTAAGCCACTGGAAAATGAGGAATACAGAAATTGCAAGCTCTGAAAAAAAATATCTGGAAGAGAATGAAATTCTGTTACATCCTTTCCCTTCTCAGTGCCGTTATTTCTCTTCCCCTACAATGCTCATGGAGTACTTGCTGACAGAGGCAAGCAGGAGAAAACAAACCCTTCTACAGTGTAACTGCTCACATCAAGTCCATCCTGTGCCGTGGATGAGGCATGAATCCTGTGGGGCTGAAAAGAAAAATGACAATGTAGACGGCATGTCATGATTATTCTGTAAAAGGGCATTGAATTACAGTTGCAGAGGCAAAGTTAATTTGGGTATTAAGTTTTCAGTGCTTAACTTTCTAACTGTACTGTTCCGTAAAGTATTTTATAATTCATAATGAAGAACTGATTAGCAATTGCAATTATAATTACTTTCAAACATCAGACAAACAGATAAAGAAAGATTTGTATTTGAAGTATCTTTTTTTAATCACAGTAGTGTGTGTTAATGAGTGTTCATTTGGTTTCTTTTAATTTTTGTTAGCACTAATTTTAAATCATAGAATAGTTCATGAAGTTCTGTGAATTAATAAGTGGTATTTTGATGGGATTTTAAATTGAAATGCCTAGTTATAACACTGGACATATATAATAAGACGTTTATTTAAATAAACTCTGTTCCACACATTGCAGAATTAAATGATCACCATGACTTGAAACACTGAGCAGACAGTTTGAACACAGGATATCTAAGTGGTGTTTAGTTCTCAAAGTAAGAATTCCTTTTAGACATACAGTAAAGGGGAACTTGTTCCTTTTCACATAAATATCATTGCATAAATGCAGCAGGATCACTCTAGAAAATTTGATTTTAATGAAACTGTCTGTGAAATGACTGAAAATGCTCTGTAAATGAATTCTGAAGTGTTCTGTTTGTGTGTTATAGTAGCATTATGATACACACCAGAAGTATCTGCTACTTGAATTTGGTGGCAGAACTGCCTACTCTGTGGTATTAAGTACCCAGCTAGAGAGGGGGTCCTGCTGCCAAGCCCCCCAGGGAGACCTCCGTCACTGACAGCAGAGGAATGTGGCCAGGCTGCCCATGGAGGGGACTGCACTTCTCTTTGGGAGAAGAGCAATTGCCTTGGTCAAATGAACTTTTATTCATCTCATAAGCAATGTATATTTTTCTTTTAAATAAATTTCATTCTTCACTAGCTGTCACACAGTGGAAGTCAAAAATACAGTGAGACAATGGAAAAGAGAGAGGTGGCATTAAAAAAAACACAGATTAGAAAGACATTGATGGAGCAATTTTTCTGGAAGAGGGAGTTTTTCAGTTAGTAACTACCACTTTTTCAAATGTGTGTTTGTGATGAAAAGAGCACAATCTCACAATTGCAGTTACAAGCTACTGTTCATAATTTTTGACATCAAGATGAAATTGCAGTGGGAAAAAAGTACTGACCTTTACATGTACAGTGTCTAAAGTGCTATTTGCAAGTCTCTAAAATCAATTAAATCCCCTCAAAATTGAAATCAAACTTCAAAATTCTACACAACATATTAATATTACATTTTTTTGAAGAAATGGAGATAGGGGAAACCCAGTGGATTTTTCATTAATTCATTTTCCTAACTAACACAACCTTGGAACATTTAGGTGTTATATTTCTATCTCATTGATACCTCTATATTTTTCTGGAGTTCTCTGGACTTGTATGCTGAAATATTTCCAGAACTCAGTGCTGTGTATTTCAGAGTGACTTCATCATTGAGCTAAATGTACAGAGATGGATGCACTTGATTTTGAAGTAGTTTCAGAGTTTATGCTTGTTAGTGCTGTTGTTTCCAGGTATTAACAATACCAATCAACTTCTCTGACCCCACAATTTTTTTTTGGATGTCATGCTTCATTCCATTAACAGGGTGGATTTCTAAAGCAAGCTTACAGTACGGCAGACTGCCTGAATCTTCTGGAGCAGGTTGTAATGCCACTCTTTAAGTGGACTTCGGGTTATAAATGTGTAAATTGAAGACCTAAGTGGTCTAAAGCACTTTTATTTGGGGAAAGGGGGAAGGAAGCATACTCATGTCATGAGATGATTACTGTAAGAGGCTATAGCAAACGCAACTGGTTTTGCCTTCTGAGTTATAAATATTGAACAGCTCAGTATCATTAGGCATGTTTTTCATCTAAACGCTGGTGTGGTTTCATACGGCTCAAGTCTGTTCCCAGAGCTGCGCTCAGAGGGACACTTACCGACACGTCTGAGGACGCAGGGAGAGGCGCTTGTACCCAAAGCCTGAGTCGTTGTCTGATCCTGATTACAGTGTGGGGAGGAGGAGGGGTTCATCCTTGGCTGAGGCCCATCCAATACTTGTACCCCACATGGCAGGGGAGGGCGTAGGGCCCTCAGCGGCCTAACATCCCATGGAGAGGAAAATATGGGACTGTTAGGACTCTCCTGTGTATGCATACATAAAGTTATAACAAGAGCTGATTTTAAACATGATATAGCCATGGCTTTTGGTTTATTGAGGAGCTGAGACCATATACTTGGCACTTGCAGAGGCTAATGAATTTCATCCTAGTCTAAGTATGCAGCTCTTAACATTCAGAATAGTAGAGCAGACATTTAACCAAAAGTGCTGCTCAGTCCTGGGTGGCTTTAGGAGTAGAAAGTGAAGGAATATCAAGACCAGTGGAGCAGATCTGAGTCAGCTACCTAATGAGTTGTGTCAGGGGGGAGCAGGAGCAGGACCGCTTGCTGGGGTCGGTGAGCCGGGAGGTGGGGGTTGCTGCGACATAGACAAGCAATGCCCTCACCAACAGGCTCAGCCACAGGAGCAGAGTTTGGGGGACAGCAGTGGCACCTGTTGGCACTCCAGTGAGCATCAGGTGACAACAGAGGGTCAAGCCAGGTCCAAAGCTAAGGCAGGAAATCCAAACAACGAGCCAGAAACATAGCTGGGGACCAGCACTTCTGGGACAGGGCTCTGGGCTTGGCTGCTGGGGGGGTCCTAGGCCATGAGCAGTGGTGTGTAAAGCTGGCAGATGAGTAGGTAGGTATGTAAAAACTTAGGTAAATAATACAGAAGTGGAAGGAATAACTTCAATCATAATTAATAAATTACAGGGTAATTCTGCCTTTCTCAATGTCATGTCCGTAAATGAATCGTAGCATGCAAAACAGACAGGTAGTTTATCAGTTACGATCACATGAGCCTTCTGTATCCCTCCTGCTCTGTGCAGAAAGATAGCTCAAGCTCAAGGAACTGGAACTTTGCAGTTTATGATTCATGCAGTTATAATCTTGATGGAATGTCATTTTACTAGAACCACCTGTTCAGGAAGGAGAAAAAAAATAATCCACCAGTATTCGGTATTAGCATATTTATTTCAGCAAGATCTACCAATGGAAATCAGCTCTGAGCTGGGGAATAAGCGCTCGTCTTCCTAAAATTTTATTAAATAATTTTCACTCTTTTATACCTATATATAGGAAATTTTACTGTAATTCTTGGAATTATGTTTGCACTGTACAGGAGGAAGCTATGTTGTAGAGTAACTGACAATTAACTGAGAATGGTAAAATAATAATTACAAAATTAGAATGAGTGTTTATTCATAAAAGTACACCTTTATAAGCTGTAATTATCTTTTTGCTAATTTTGTCTCTGACTGGCACACAAAGCATACAAAGGATGAAACTCTTTCCAGGCACGACACCACTACAGTCAAAGCTCCGTGTTAGAGGTGAGGCTGGTACAGTGGGTGTGTTGTAAAAGCAGGTCACACGGGAGCAAGTCTGATAGTGCTGAGTGTCAGTCACTCAAGGAATTCTTCTCTGTCAACTAAAGAATAATCACAACTGCAGAAATCGCTTAGTGTAAGAATGATTATCGAGGGGTTGGATCTGAAGGTTGTCATAGCATCAGTAACTTTGTACTTGAAACCAGCTCTCAACTTTGTCTGGTCATTCAGTTTACGTCATTTTCCCCCCACTCTTTTTTTTTTTGTTGGTCAGTCGTGGGTTTTTAGAACACAAGTACACTGCGCCCTTTGGCCCAAAGAGCATATAGTAAAGCCCCGATGTAAGATGAGACTTGATGCAAATAGGATGTACAAAAGCGTTCATGAGATAAAGAACACAATGATTCTGCAGTAGCCTTTACTCACTCAGATACACACAGCTCCTCCAAAGTCTGTTTTTTGGGGCAGAAGGGTTATGATTGGTTTGTCCTCTTCTTTCACTGCACACAAATGTTTTGCTTCAATTTGTATGAAGAATCAAGATGAAGCAAATACAGTAACATGCTAAATGTATACATCTGCAGATAGGAGGGTAAAATATCTGAAGGCAAGCGTAACAGTACATTTCATGGCAAAGCAAATGACAAAGTGGAAGATGAGAGCCTGCGATTGGTGCAAGAGTTTCATGAGCATCTTGAGGCACTAATGGGAAGTTTGAATTTGGTGTTTAGTTTAACAGGAATGAGTGAATTGACTCAAAGGGTATGTGTTAAAATGAACAGGGAAAAATGAAGTCTCTGACAATAAGTAATCTCTGCCCCCTAAGCAATTACTGTGACATACGACGGAGTTGGGCACTGAGACAGGGCAGTGTAGGATTTTATAAGAGGTTCATTTTGGCAGAAGAGCCACATTGTCAGACACCATCCCTGGGGTATAAGCCAAAGGGGTAGAGAGCATCAACAATAGTGCTAGTAGCAGGGAATGTTTGTTCGTTGTTTTATGTGGCATGGACTAGGTGAGGATAAGTAGGGTTGTGGTAGAGTGATTCCCTTCTTTTTTTACAGGTTATTTCAAGCAGCAACGATGCACAATGACTCATTAGGCTGAAGGGCCCGCTAGAGGGTCAGTTCTTTCATCATCTCTCAGTATACACATAAAGCGGTTTGGAGATATGATAAAGTGATGTAATCTGAGGTAGGACAGACACTCTGGCAACTTCAGGTTAACTGTCATGAAAATAGGACATGAACATACATATTTATTTCTTATGCTGAAGGCACATTTATCCAAAGCATAGGAATGGCATTTTTTTTATGCATCACGTTATTCTTTTTTTCAATTAGGCAATTTTTGGTAATGCGATTTTTTTACAGGTATTTAGCTTAAAAAATCATAACGCTGTGCGATGTTATTAGTGGGAAGCAGCATAGATACCTTGATGTTTTTAATGGAGTTAAAGCAAAAAAATAAGAAAATTGAGGGGAGAGATTGTTCTAGAAATAGTAAAATGCAATTTCACAGGCAAAGTATCATAGTAATGAATTATGTGACTAGAAGGAAATAACATGAGCAAATAATTGATTAGTTTTGAGGTTCCTAACGAAAAACTGTGAAGGAATTGCTGGTAATATAGAGCATGTGGATAATGACAGTAAAACAAACTAGTGACTGGTAACTAGTCTAGACTAGGAATGGGGAGAAATGAGATACAAGACAGCATTTCTAAGGATTTTTAATTTGGTAGAGGAGAAAGACACCTCCTAGGTTTGGAGAGAAACTCCAGCCGGAAAAATATCCATAGCAGGCAATTCACTGAGACTATCGGCATACACAGGGTTGAAAGCGTTTGACTTCTACTTTGCTATGCTATGCTGTAACTTAATTTGTTTCATTCAGAGCAGTGTTTCATACTTTCTGATATCCTACTTGGTGTTCTGCTTTGTGTCTTCTTACCTTCTGCGTTAAAATTCCCAAGTAGCTGATCAGAAAGAGATGAAACTAATAATCTAATGAACTGATAGGTGTTGTAATTAATTGTGCTCGTCTGATTAGTCAACAACCAAAGCTGATTTACCATCCTTTCTTTTCAAGGCTCTGCTCTGATAATGTTTTTTCAAGACTGTGAGGTAGATGCATGAAGGCACTTGAAGCTCAGATGTGACAGGCAGATTGCTTTGTAGCTTAGGGGAATCATCTTACTTAAGCAATCACGATCCTATTTGTTTGTTCCTCCAGGTTGATAGGATTGCTTATTGCAAGTTATATATTTTTTTCTGGAACCTAATCTTTATTCATAGATTTTCAAACTGGTAACTCTGCTAAATATAACTGTTTACGTTGTTTGTGGTCTGATATCTCTTTCACTTGATTCTGAAACCAAAGCAAAAGAACTGTGTAACTTTCCAATATTTTGATTTATAAGTCCTGAGAAGAAGTGTGTTACTAATAATGCTTTTAAATATTTCAAACTCAAGGGCACATGCAGACTTATTGAGCTTAGGTGCCTACTGAAGTCTGAGAGGAATATACAATATGTTTTAATACCTGATCCAAATCTCTTTCTTTTGGTTCAGTGACAGCGGTGTCAATTTAGAAATCAGCATACCAAATGAAAAAGTTAAAATTAGAACATAAAAAGTATAATCTTATGTTAAAGTGGAACCCAGAATACATCTGTAATGGCATTGTTTATTTTCATATTTGCCAGGAAAGTCACATCTGAATTTTCATCTAGCCCAAGTAGAATGCTAGTCTAACACAGAGTGAGAAAGCAAAGTGACAGTGTCATGAGATCCTGTCACAAGATTTAAAGTAGTTTGTTCCCATACAGGTTCTATTCTGAGTTCATATGTATGAAATAAGCTCGATTTTTCTTTTTCTTTCTTCTAAGATAGAGCTTTCGTGTTTTCATAGACACACACTCACATCTGTATATCATCGAACCAGGAGATCTCAAAATGAGCTTGCTTCCATTTCCATGTCTACATGTTTCGGAATGTAATTGTCTGCCCAGTTGACTGTAAAATTACTGGTTTTATACCTGAATCTCAGATCTCTGTGTCGTCCTGTAGAAGGAATTTGACAGTTAAGACACAGGGCTTTTTACTGGACAAGCTTGGTTGCCCTCAACAGAATTTGTGTGACTAAAACTTTCGGAGGTCCTTCGAATATAGGGGGTTATCTGGCATATGGCCTTTCTTCTACCTACCAGGCTATCTGTTGGGTATTTAAACTGGCTGTTTTGTCTGGGAGACTGACTGACTTCTAGGTGTTTCAGCTGTATGTATGAGCAAAAAAGGAGACCCAAGTAGTAACATCAACAACATAGGGAACTATAATTTACTAATTAGAACACTTTTTTATTTTATGATAGACAGTTAAGAGAATCTCTGGACAGTAGTTGAGACTCACTGGAATCCAAGACAGTCAAGTGACTGAGAAAGTTTAAGTGCAGATATTAGACTTCAAATTGCTTTCATGTTTTGCTTGTGTGGGTTCCACAGGCATATTCTTCCAGCAAAGACTTCTTCGGATCATGCTGGAGACCAGATTCTATGTGCCTTATTAAAATGGAGCAGAGAATGACTCCAGAGAGTACAAATTCTCAGGCCTTCTTGACTTCATAATTTCTTGACAGAGGGAAGAAAGGATGCACAATCTAGTCCTTTAAGAAAGCAAGATATTTAACAAATAATCTTTGAGAAAGCATAACCCAAAGTCTAGTTTCTGTAAGGTTTAGTGTGGGGGTTTTTTTCTGATTCCAGAAACTATATTTGTGAAACTTTTTTACAGTTTTTTGATTTGGGAGTTTTATTAAAGAAGCAAACTGTTCAATTTGGAAAGGTGCCATGCTTTTTTTTAACTGTTATTTTTATGTGATGGCCTGATCCTTTCCTGTTATTCTAGAAACAAATGTATCTTCTGTATCTGAGATGTGCCTGCTAATACTAAACAATTTAGGGTAAAACCTGGAATCAAGTCAGGAATGCATTTTGGCCCCATGTTGGATTCTCAAATTGCACTTTTATCATAATCAACTCAGGCATTCAAAGTATTTCTGAGTGTATAGAAAAGAAGCTCGCATGTATCCCTGAAAAGCACATGAGCTATGCTGGGAATAAGCTATGGGGAAATAACTGTCAAAACCAAGAGTTTTTGTTTTCATTTGTTAGTACTAGTTGTTCTTAAGCTAAAACAAGGTCGAATACATCAGAGGACGGCAAGAAATTTCACACTCTGTGAAGGGGGCTAAATTCCTTTTCACAAGTTTCAGGTATGAAAGAAAATTCTTTTCCCCAGCTGTTGTATATGTTAAAATTTTGGCTGAAGGACAGTGATTTTTTCTTTAAAAAATAAAAATTATATTAGGGAAATAACATTCAAAGGATTTTATAAAGTGATCTCAGCAGTGTAAGACATGCTGATAAATACAGTCAGATTCATATTTTTAAGCACTTAGTAAATTATTGGCTTTTGTAGATAGTATGTTTCTTTGATGCTTATTCTGAACTCTAAAGGATTTTGCCTGATTCTTTTCAGTTGTTCCTAAGAATGCAGTTGTAATGCCAAGTTTTTCCTGAGAATATAGCCTACAAAAAAAATAAAATGGGGAATATTTTTCTTCTTCTGGAGGTATTTTTGCTAGTGCAGGTCATGCAAGATAGAGACTTTCCCATAGGACTAAACAGGAAAAATACAGACTTCATCTTTTGGTGGAGGAGAAAAGCAGATAGAGGTGATTAACACATATTCTGAATTTTAATACTTTAGAAATTGCTTGATCAGTTAATGTAGAGGAAAGTAATTAAGAACATCAGAACAGACCAATTTTTAAGCATTTGAAGAAAATAATCTGATAAATAATAGGTGGAATTAGTTTAATTGAAAACCATTTATGTTTGATCAATGGTTTTGTTCTGAATAAGGTAACAGGCTGAGAAGGAAAGTGTAAAAACAGGAAAGAGTACTTTATGATACTGAAGCATCTGACACGATATTTTTTGAGTTTTCATGGTGACCAGAGCAGATGACCAGGGAAAAAGAAACGCGACCACTAATGCTTCCTCGGGGTGTACTCTCACCAGCCACGTAGCTGTTTCTCTGGCAGCTGACGTGGGGGGTGATGCCTGCCTTTAACATCCTCTGTGGCATCCTTCTCCATGAATTTGTCCTATTGCTTTTTGGTCCATGCAAATGTTAAAATCTGCAGTGTCCTCTGGCAAGAAACTTTGTAGGACAGAAGCTTTTCAGGTAATGCTGGAACAGGTTCAGGTGCAAGGAACAGTGGCTATACCAGCGTTTGTGCTAAGGTGGCCAGCTGTGTGGAGAAGCAATCAATGAGAAGCTGGTGAGAGATCCAGCAACAGCAGTCTTGCAGCTCTTTCAGAGCTAGCTTCCATGTCTTCAGTGGCTGCTCTACTGTGCCTTGTAGGTGCACTTCCATTTCTTCCAGTACTAACAGTCCAGGGACCCCCCTGGACTGCTCACATCCTTTCTTCTTTCATACTCAGCTGTGTTTACTACTGTACATTATAATATCATTTAACAAAAGTTAGGAGGTGTATGTGTGTCAGACCATCAGCTCTGATTCAGAAGCCATTGCTGAAATGCTGTGAGTCTCCTCTTTCTTCTCCAGCTGTTGGACAGATATTCAGATTGCCATTTTCTCTGGGAGACTGAATGACATCTCAGTGTTTCATTTGTACTTAAAGATCAAAAGAAGAGACTCAAAGCAGTTTTCAGTGTTAAATCCAGGATTCTGGATTCATGAGGCCAGTGACTTTTCAGTCTTCCTGGAACAGATGCAGTTTCTTTGGTTTTAGTAATTCATAGTAGATTTCTCTTCCATGAACTTGCCTCCCTTTGAGCCCATATACACTTTTGTCAGACAGAACTTCTTTTGAGCATGACATCTACACCACAGCTTCACCCAACTACAATCCCTTTTCTGTTTCTTTTTTTTGTCTTGTTCCATCTGGTGACACACAGTTTTCAACCAAAACTAAAAGCTGATTTCTGTGCACCTTCTCTGTGACCATGACGACATCGTAAATTTTTATTATTTTCTCCCACTTCTGTTATCTGTCACTCTTTCAACCTGCTCGGTCTTAGCTTACTAAATTGTTCCTAATGTGGAAGTGTGTACCCCTCCTCCAAATCTTTTCCAGTTCTACTGTATCATTTTTGAAAAGAGGGGGTCAGAATTGCACACCATAATAAGGATGGTGCATACAGTAGAATATTCTGGTTTAGTTTTATGTTGCTTGCCTTATGTGCCTTACAGTCCATTTTACTCATGTGGCTGCTGAGTATGGCACTGTCTCTTCATGGATGTCTGTTATAATTCTGAGGAATCAGTGGTCAGTTCTGACCCCAACGTATTGTAAGTAAAATCAGGAATATATGGGATTTTTTTCTCAGGTAAATCACTTTATGTTTATATACAGTAATTCTGAAGTCCTGCAGTACTTCCCTGTTAGCACTTAGCTTATTACTCTGAATAACTTAGTATCTTCAACAAACTTTAATTTCATTTTTTATCTCCTGTTTCTGATAGGTTATGAATAGATCACTCCACTGGTGACCATCCTCCATTGTGAGAACTGACCATTTATTTCCTGTGCTTTAACAATGATCTACCCATCTTCCCATGGTTGCTTATTCTCATTAAAGTGTGGTTGTTAGAGATTGTGTCAAAAGTCTTTTGAAAAGTGAAGTAAATGCTATCAATCAATCAGTCTTATCATCTTATCTAATATGTTTATTGCTTATGCGTTTCATCTTCAAAGTGCAAAGGCAAGATTGTGAGTCAGCCCTTTTGATTCCCCATATCATATCTTACTTATTCCTATGCCTGCTTCCCTGGGCAGCCTGTTCCAGTGCCTAACCACCCTCACTGTGAAGAATTTCTTACTGATCTACCCTCTTTCAACTTAAAACCATTACTCTTATCCTATCACTACACTCCCTGATATAGAGTGCCTCTCCATCTCTCCTTAGACCCCCTTGAAGTACTGGAAGGCTGCTACAAGGTCTCCCTGGAGCCTTCTCTTATCCAGGCTAAACAACCTCATCTCTTTCAACCTGTCCTCCTATGGGAGGTGCTCCAGCCCTCTGACCATCTTCGTGGCCCTCCTCTGGACTCACTCCAACAGGTCCATGTATTTCCTGTGCTGAGGACTCTAGAGCTGGATGCAGTAGTCCCGGTGGGGTCTCGAGAGCAGAGTAGAGGAGGAGAATCACTTCCTTCGACCTGCTGGACACACTTCTTTTGATGCAGCCCAGGACACAGTTGGCTTTCTGGGCTGCAAGCACACACGGCTGGCTCATCTTCAGTTTCTCATCAACCAACACTCCCATGTCCTTCTCCTCAGGGCTGCCCTCAACCCATTCTCCTCCCAGCCTGTATTTGTGCTTGAGATTGCCTGGTCCCAGGTGCAGGACCTTGCACTTGGCCTTGTTAAATTTCATGAGGTTTGCACTGACCCACCTCTCAAGCTTGCCAAGGTCCCTCTGGATGGCATCCCTTCCCTCCAGTGTGTCGACTGCACCACCACACAGCTTGGTGTTGTTGGCAGACTTGCTGAGGACGCACTGAATCCCACTGTCGATGTCACCAACAAAGGTGTTAGACAACACTGGTCCCAATACTGACCCCTGCGGAATGCCACTTGTCACCAGTCTCCACTTGGACATTGAGCCATTGACCACAACTCTTTGAGTGCAACCATCCAGCCCATTCCTTATCCACCAAGTGCTCCATCTGTCACATCCATGTCTCCAATTTACAGACAAGGATGTCATGTGGGACAGGGTCAAATTTTTTGCACAAGTCCAGGTAGGTCATGTCAGTTGTTCTTCCCTTATCCACCAATGCTGTGACCCCATAGTAGAAGACCACCACATTTGTCAGACACAGTTTGCCCTTGGTGAAGCCATGCTGACTGTCACCAATCACCGTATTTTCCATGTCCCTCAGCATAATTTCCAGGAGGATCTGCTCCATGATCTTGCCATGCATGATGTGAGACTGACCAGCCTGTCGTTCATTTTTTCCCTTTTTAAAAATGGGGGTTATATTTCCTCTTTTCCAGTCCATGGGAACTTCACCAGACTGCCATGACTTCTCAAATATGATGGATAGTGACTTGGCAACTTCATCTGCCAGTTCCCTCAGGACTGGTGGACACATCCTTTCAGGTCCCAAGGACTTGTGCATCTTCAGGTTCCTTAGATGGTCTTGAACCTGATCTACAGTGAGTGGTTCTTAGTTCCCATAGTCCCTGCCTTTGCCTTCTGTGACTTGGACAGTGTGGCTTGAGCACTTGCCAGTGAAGACTGAGGCAAAAAAGTCACTGAGTACCTCAGCCTTCTCCGTATCTCAGGTAACCAGGTCTCATTTCCTTCTGGAGAGGGCCCACATTTTCCCTAGTCCTCCTTTTATCACTGACAATCACCACAAATCATGTCTTACTCCTCACGCTGACAGCTACAGCATGTTGAAGTTAACAACAAGAAATAAGAAAGGTAAGATGGTAGCCTGTTTTCTTTCACAGCTTGAGTAATCTGGAGCTTTCCTCTCTTTCACACAACTGGGTAGCATGAACATGGTGATATTAGAGACCTTCTGTGAAAGATTGCAGTTAACAATGATCCCCTCAATAGGGGTGAAATTAGAATAATTAAATAATGGGATGCATTTCTTTTTAAATAATCAAATTATTATTCCTTCCAAAATGTTGATGTGAAGTTTGGATTGGTCTTGGTTTTTAAGCAATTTCACATGTAAATACGTACACAAAATCTGGGGAGGGCTTTAGTAGCTATGAGTCAGTGCAGAAACTAGACAGAGACTTAAAAGAAATGGAAAGGCATTCATGGGAATTCGGTATATCCACCTCTTGATTACAGAAGCAACTGGAGCATAACAGGAAAGGATGATAAACAGAACTGAACTCGACAACTCCACACAGGGCAAAGAAACGCATTTTCTGTGCAAGATGTGCCCCTAGTGTGTCTATATTACTTCGTATAAAGGCCTCAGAGTCTTTGTTTGTCTGGAAATGAATGAGGCAGACAGCTTGCAGCTCAGGGACTGTAGGGTTGTCTGCATTTCTGTCTTGGTGAGGAGGAGTTCCTGGTGAACTTGGAGAGGAGCTTAGAGGCTGCCAGTAAGTCTGTGCAGGCTCTGGAGAGTCAAGGTGACGTGCATTTGCCCCTGCTAGAGAGAAGGAGAGATCACCTCAATGAAAAGATCAGGGAGAATGTAGCTCTCTGTACCAATGTCTTTAAGTCCATATATTTTGAAAGCTTGCACTCACTTTGTGTAACTGCAGAAAATTAATAAGCCTGGACACATGACATTAATACAGAATGTTACATCTACTTCTGTTTAAAATGATTCAGTAATATTTCAGCTTTTTTTTTAAAGTGGTGCAAGGAAGGGCGTTGTGCTGAGAACACTTCGTCAGCATCATTCTAACGTAATTTGTGCACTTACTCTTTTAGGGCTGGGTACAACTCTCTTTCTATCTTTATCTTTCTGGAGGGTGGGAGAGTTCGGATTTCAGATAAAAGAACTCCACTAATCCCCCTTGTCCTCACTGCCCAACCCCTACCCTGCAATGGACTTTTCAGCTCCATGATTCTGCTTTTCCTATGTGTGCTGCCCTTCAGGAATTTCAGGCAGAGATGATGCCTTTAATAAGGGGACAGTCTACTCAAAATACACCTCAGCCAGAGTCCCCAGCCTTACAAATGCAGGGCACAGGCACTGTTTGGGGCAAGCCATGTTCTATACTTTTGGCTTCTGATTTCTGTCACCCAAAGGCAAGTCAAAAGGTTTCCATCACTTCAAAGGGACAGGCAATGGGAGATTTTTTCCAGTTCATGCTCTTCAGACCCCATTTTCTGGATGACAGAAGAGGGTTTCCCCATGAGCTGGAGGTAAACTCATCTGGTGGTGTTACAGCAGCAGAGAGAGGAAGAGGTATGGAGTTCAGGGACCAGAAGAACAAGACAACACAAAACTTGCAAACTGTTATGAAGGGGACACTTCTGATGTGTGATGGGTTGTGAACTGAGGAGTCTCGAAGAGAATGGAAAGCATGAATTTGTGTGGTAGGGAGATAAAGGAATTCATTGTAGTGCTCCTGGCCTCTAAGTTTTTCATTGGGCTGTCCGCATAGGTGAAGGGAACAGTATTGAATTAATTGGGGCGGTTTGTGTGTGGGAGAGCAGAACTAATTAGGGCTGTGTGGAGATGCAAGTATAGATGGAAAATCATGTGTGTTTAGGGAGCAGAATCAATTAGGAGCTTTCACTGGAGGGGCTGAGGGATTGTCTAGTTATAAGATTATTTGATTAGGAGAACTCTTTGGTGTTTTGGGGGAATGGAAATGCTTTATTTTTTTTTTAGATGAGAAGGAGGCAGAACAGCATGAAGTAGACAAAGCAAAGAATTGAAAGGAAACCTATCCTTAAATTCTCTCACCTTCCTCTATCTAAAAGTCATTCCCCCCTCCCAGGATTCTTGTCCTCTTTCCATCTTTAATGCAGAAGCAATTGAAAATGGCCTAAGAGGAAGAAAGTGCCTTGCCTTTTTCCCAAATCAAGGGGCCAATGCCCTCCCTTCTGTTTCCATGCATTGGCATTAAGTACTTGGGGTTGATACACTCTTCTCTGTTCTTCCTTTGTATAAACTTCAGGACCACGGCAAGAGTTGCTACAGATGAGCCACCTCAGCAGGGGGTTGTCTTCCCCTGCTGAGGGAGACTATATGAAAAGTTTTACCATGTTCCTGAGATTGCTAATTGACCCATTTCCAAATCAGAACTGCTGTGCAAATTTGAATGCAATTTTTCTCAGGGAGGCATGGTGTTAGCAAGTATAGACTCTATTTATATATGTTAATTCATATTGGTTTCTTTATATAACAATATTTTGAACTTTATGACACATTATGTTATGCAGTAGATTTTTATTTTAATTGTGTTTTTGTATGTTCAAAAGGCCCTCAGGCCCTGCCTGAAGAACACAATTATTATAGTAAGCTGAGGTTTCAAATTTTGCAGTCTAAAACAACTTGTGAGTAACTATGTAAAGAGAAGATTGAGGCATTAATGTTCTCTGAAAATGAGAGAGAAAAGGAAACACTCATGTAAAATGAGAAGCAAGCAATACCAGGTGTTTTATGTTATGCTTTGATAATATTTTTCTCTCCGGTTAAGAGCCCTAACTACTGGGCTCTTCGAATCCTAGGAGATTTCTTTGGCTCTAGACTTTTCAAAGCCTGATTTATATGTACGTATGCACACTTTAAAAATGCTTTCTCACTAATATAAAACCTACTTTTAAATAAGGAAGAAAAATGATGAGCCATTCTCCAAATTCTACTAGGCTGTGAGCCTCCTAGCTCAGGTGGGCACGTGCTGCTTGGCCTCTCAGCACTTTGTTCTGGAAGACCTGATGCCTTCCATTTGTTCCCCTCTGTGTTACATTTCCTCAGCTCATTCACAGCTGTCTTCATTATTAACAGCTCTGACCTGATGAAAGGAGAAAATAAAGCCAAGTGTTTTTCTCTGTGTGTTAATGGTGAGAGTGTTGCAGGAGGGGAGGTGGGCAGGGGGGTGGTGGAAGTGGTGACCCTTGCTGTTGCCTTGCAGGAATGTCAGCTCTGCTGGAGAGGAGGCCCGCAGAAGAATGAGGGAGTGTGATGGCCTGACGGATGCATTGCTGTACGTGATCCAGTCTGCTCTGGGGAGCAGTGAAATTGATAGTAAGGTTTGTCATCTTTGTCTTTTGAGAAGCAAGAAATCCAGGTATTCAGGGTAAATTAGGGCCATAAAGTGGCAGTTTTATAAAAGAAATGCATTGTGAGGGATGCCTTTGCAAAGCATGATTTAGCACATTTTTTTCTTTCCCTTCTGTTGAGCTGTGTATTTTTGTGTGCCAGTTGTTGGACTTGTGTCTACCTGTGTAGTATGCACAGGTAAGCATGTCATCCTCTCACTTGAATTATCAAGGGAGAAAATATCATGCTGATTTAAGAAGAGCAACTATGTCAACTTCTTTACACTGCTCTGAGAAGTTTACCTTAAAATTTGATTTTCAGTACCCAGTATGAGACAAAGCTAATTAACAGTGAGGTAGGCTTACAAGGCAAACAAACAAAGAAAAAAATGTGCAATTAATAGGCAGTTTTGCAGTAATACCAACGTTATTTCTTCTTTGAAGAGGACCAATGAATGCTTTCAATAACAACTGTTTTAAGGTGTGTTTTTATATGAACTTTACTCCTCTGAAGTACTAGGATGTGAACATGCTTCTCCAAAGGTGAAAGGCACTGCCTAATTAAAAAGACTCCAAGCATTTACAAATTGAAGATTTATAATACATTGAAGTGTTCCAGAGAAGAAAAAGGCTAGTTTGAGATACCTTTTGCTTTCAATATATGGTGCTAAATTAATTACAGTTGCTGCTCTAAGGCAGCCTTGGTCCATTTGCAAACCCCTAAGAATCACAGGAGATTTTTATGTAGCAAAATTTTAAAGCCGACTGGCTTTGTATTTCCAAATGATCCTTCACAGATAGTTGTCCACGGACCTCTGTGGGTTTACAGATTGGAGAGGGATAACCTCCAGAATTTTCTGGTGGTTAGCCTGAACCAAATAAATGAAATTTGCCTATGAATTCAGGGGAGGGAGAGAGGAATTAGGAGAGGCTTTTAGCTTGTGGTGCTGGGCTAGCTGTGTGTCTTTGTTACTTAAAAGAAAAGAAAAAACACCCCAAAAAACCCACAGCCCATTAGCCCATGATCAGTTTTCCATTAATAAAAGTTCAGCAGAGTGATGATGGGAGGACTCCCACCCTGCAAGGTAGGCACTGCACTTGCAGTGGGGTTCAGAGCAAACCCCGCGGTGTTGGCAGCCTGCTGCCTCCTGCAGCACAGCCCCCAAACGCAGAACCCTTTCTAGCTTCGTTAGTTTCGGAAGAGTTGAACTGAGGACTGTTTCAAAGCTCCCTGATTCGGCTTGCCTAACAGAAAGGAGAAGTTAGAGGGACTTCACTGGAGCAGAGTGGGAGGAGGAAGGAGGGAGGAAGTCAGTTTATGCCCAGCTTAGCTCAGCTGCTGCTTTTTCAGCAGTTTCTTTGTAGGTGACCCAACTGATTTCAAGATTGTTTTACTGTTAAAAAGGCTAAATAAGGAGCCCAGTAAGCTCCCTGTTTTGCCTCTTATTGTTAATATAGACTGTTATCTCATTTGTAGCTGGCATGACTTGGAAAAACTGCAGGCTAAGCCATATATGGAGGAAAAAAATGAAGAAATGAGATTAAAAATATTCTCTCTGCCATAGTAGTTTTAACCTCCAGGGTTTTAACTGTATGACATAAAGCAGTTGTGCAGGTAAATACAAAGCACCATGCTCTTAGATTGCATCATTATCCCAAAGTAGAATGTAATTTTAATTAAATATTTAAATAACTGACTTCAAATAATTTTTAATCTAGTTTCGAAAATGGTACGAGAATAACAAAAAATTGAACTTTATTTTAAAGTTCATAAATGTTGTTTTCCAAGTGCCATGACAAATGCCCTATTAGATAATTTTGTCATACCCTTAGTGACTGAAAACTGAAACGCTCTAGCCTGGCTAGAATCAGTAAAAGCAGCAAGACTGAGATTTCTAGCCTTACTTCTGGGACTTGGGAAACAGCATCTGTTCATGCTACAAATACTTGTGAAATGGAACTCGGATCCCATTTTGCTGGTAATTTGCATAGAATTGATGCCAGAAAAGGGTTATTTATGGTTTAAAAAAAATAAACAAGCCCAAAAACCCTCAAAAAAACCGACCAAAAACCAAAACCACAACCTATTTCCATTTTCTGTTTGTAGCGTTTTTTTCTTCACTGAGGTGGGATTTTGCTGACAATTCTATGCATGTTCAAGTTCTCTTGATCAGTTTTTACATTAGCTTCTCTTTCGCATGGGGCTCCAGTGTGAAATTCAGAATGACAATAAAAAAAACTAATGGAAAAATATTGTCCAGCCTATTGATTTCTTTCCATAAAAATTCCTAAATGTCTTAAGCTGTGGTTACCTGGGGAGCACTCAGAAATGAGCAGATAAGAGTTGTGCTGGGAAAATGTATGTGCAAAGATTGATGGTATTTCTTCTGCTGTGTATACAGAGTGAGCAAGGGAAGGATTTTAACTTTTTTCTGGTTTTGTTTTCTGTATTTTTTTTGTCACACTCTTCAGACCGTTGAAAACTGTGTGTGCATTTTGAGGAACCTCTCATACAGGCTAGCTGCAGAAACATCTCAGGGACAGCAGATGGGAACAGATGAACTTGATGGATTACTCTGTGGTGATGCCAACGGAAAAGATGCAGAGAGTTCAGGGTGCTGGGGAAGAAGAAGAAGAAAAAGAAATCACAAGATCAGGTAATGAAAGTTACTTGCTGCTGTGTTGTGAGTAGTTGAAGTGCCCGTCATTTAAAATATAAATGATGAATGCACTGTATTAGAAATAAAGTGCCTGATGCCTGATATACAGAACTGTTGCCTTTGTTAATTAGCTGAGAGTCTAAAGCAGAGTATGGCCCTGGAGTAACAAAATAATGTGTGTTTGCTTCAGAAAGTTGCACATTATGTGGTGGCACCTGGAAACTGTAGCTGTGGGTGCTCTCTAAATGCCCTAACTACTGTAAACTGCTCAGACTATTAAAGGAAGCCATTTATAATGGGGAGGTGACCCCCCCTCTATTTGTGAAGCCCTCGGTGGTGAGATATTCATTGTATCAGTGTTTCCATTGTATTCTATACCTTGTCTTATTGTTACATTCTCTTTTCTTTTGCTTTCCTTGTGTGGTACTACTAAAAATCCGTCGTTAACTCGTGAGGTTCCACTTTTTTTCTTAACCTTCCCCATCTTACCGGGAGGAAAGAGGGAGGGGGGTTGTGACCACGTGGTGGTGGTTCTGACCCAAGACAGACACCCATCTACAAGAAGGGCCGTAAGTAGGACCCGGGGAACTACAGGCCTGTCAGCCTGACGTCGGTACCGGGGAAGATTACGGAACGGCTCATCTTCAGTGTGCTCACACGGCTTGTACAGGACACTCAGGAGATCAAGCCCAGCCAGCATGGGTTCTTGAAAGGAAGGTCATGCTTGACCAACCTGATCTCCTTCTGTGACCAGGTGACCTGCCTAGTGGATGAGGGAAAGGTCATGGATGTCATCTACTTGGACTTTAGCAAGGCCTACGACACCGTGTCCCACAGCATTCTCCTGGAAAAGCTAGTGACTCATGGCTTAGACAGGAACACCCTTTGCTGGATAAAA